>JAAOAQ010000176.1:0-38924 GCA_013396025.1 Fusarium phyllophilum | reverse complement strand
GCTCAGGGCTACCGACACTGGTAGGAACAGGCTGACCGCCAGTTCCGGCAGCAGGTTTGGTCATGGTCAAGAGAGTGCTGGTTGCGGCGGGAGCTGAAGGAGCAGGGGCACCTGTAGCCTCAGCAGGCTGAGAGACAGTGACGAAAACACCACCAGGACTATGGATTTGTGAGTTGGGAGCATTACCAACAGAAGAGGGAGAGGGTACATACGCTGAAGGGGCGCTGGCAGCTGGAGCTGATGGCTGAGCGGCAGGGGATGAAGGTTGAGCAGCAGGTTGAGTCTGAGTAGGGACAGCACTTGGAGCAGCACCGTTGTTGCCGCCAGCGGAGCCGTCAGCGGGAGTGCTAGGAGCAGCACCGCCGTTACCATCACCGGAGCCAGAACCAGAGCCGGAGCCAGTACCAGATCCTACCTTACCACAAGTACCCTTGGGGCCAGCAGTCTTCTGGGAGTCGTTGGTCACATCGGGACCAGGGTCGGGGAATTCGAGATCGGACGACTCCTCGGTAGTGCAGCCGTTGCCGACGTTAGCAACGAACATCTCAGGACGGTTGCTCATGGCCTCTGCTCGCTTGCCAGATCCACCACCAATAGTGACAGCAGCGCAATTCATGTACATCTCACGGTTACCGATCTGGTTGAACCACGACCAGGCGAAGATAGCCTCGCCGGATGGAGCGTCGCTGGGGACCTTAAAGTCGAAGGTGGTGGTACCAGCACCAGGACAGTTGCCGATGTATGAGTGGATGACCTTCCAAGACTTTCCTTTGTCGTAGGAGAGGGAAGCCTGGCAACTGCCACCACCGTGGTTAGCACCGCCGGTGATGCTCATGTTGTAGGAACCGCCGGCTGCCCAGTCTGCAACCGAGGCACCCTCCTTAGTACCAAACAGGGAGTGGTAGCCCTTGCAAGGAAAGTTGGCGCCGCTTGCATCGAGAGGGGCGGTCATACTGTAGTCGACATCGCTGCCAGCGTTGGGGTTGGATTTTGACTTGAAGGGGGGAGGGTAAATCATCTCCATATGTGCCTGGGCTAGACCAGCCAGACCGAGGCACGCAGCGACAGATGAGAAATGCATTTTGTCGAAGTGTGGTTGAAATGAAAGTAGTGTGTGAGGATATCTTGGAAAGAAGTTGACGTTGACACGACTGTGTTGTTGTCGAGTGTTGCTCAGAGGTTGCTTGGAGTAAATCCTTGTGATGAGTCTTGCAGGTTGAAAGATTTCTAAAAGGATTGAAGCGCTTTTATATCGAAGCCTGGCTTGTCCTTTGAGAATTTTCGGACTTTTCGTTGTTCAAGTGAACTGGTAATGAATGGTGAACCACGGGTGCGGGTTCTGTTGCAGTCGTTATTGTTCGGTGGTCGAACCACTAGTGAATCAAAGGATTGTGGGTAATGGAACAACAGTGTTGGTAAAGTAGGGAAAGTGAGGAGGGACAATAAGATCCCAACTGAAGAATATTTGTGACTGTGTGGAAGAGAGAGAAAACAACAGTGACTGTACACTAGAAGTGACGAGCAGTGGTGGGCACAGATGGGTTAAGCGATCTTGTTTTCTCGAACAGGTCGACGGCGTCGGACGGGAGGTTCCAGGTGATACAAGGGCCGAGTTCTTGTACGTTGTTCAGTTGGTGAAAGCTGTCGTTCAGAAAAAAAGGTTCCAGTGTCCGTTACAAACAGGATGGACTGGTATGAAAGAAGTGAAGATGAAGTTTCTTGATTGTGAGGGAATGTATCCAGCCCGTCAAGGGAGTGTCAAGAAGAAGAAGAAGAAGTGAAGAAGAAAGAAGCCAAAAAAGGGACGGTCTAGAGATAGAATCCTCAGCGTTGCGGCAGATGAACAGAAAGAAAGCGGATTTTGGAGGTCGGGGAGGCCCTCTTATGTAGTACTCGGTACGATCATAACCACTTTACTTTATCCACCAGGTCTGGCAGGTCAGAATGTTTCAGTCGTTTCGTTTCGGCTGCCTCTAAGCCAAGACACAGCACAGCAGAGCACAGAGCAGAGTCAATAACCGGACGGATCCTTGACAGTAGTTGACTAACTAATCCATACCAATGGTCTCCTGATTCCTTGTCCTGAATCGCAGCGCGGCAAAGGCCCAGCGAATTAGTCGCTCTCGTTGTTCGTCTTTACCCCCTTGCAGACTCGCAGAGCCAGGGCCTCCAACTCCACAGAGCATGAACACACCCAACTACACAGCCCGGAAGTAAGTGCCATCAAGAGGCGGGAGGGTCCCTTAGGATCGACGTTATTCCCTTGACTCACCAGGAACATTTTCGGGGAGGGAAGCGACTGGCGGTGGAAGCGTCTCGACTGTGGGCGTCTATGTCACATGTGTCTGGAGACCCCCATGAGAGCCGGCGCCTAATGGCAAGCAAAGGATTCTCCTACCTACTGGGGTACCAACCTACCTATTCAATGGTCACGTCATGGTACTTCTGGTCCCCAATACCCATGAATCATTTCTATTTCTTTCTGTCGCTCTCGTTAGTTACATGGATCTCATGTCATTGTTCTCTGTGTACCTAGGTACCTACTTACGTCGGAGAAAGCGCTGATGTTGAAAAGAAAAGTGGCACCCCTGGACAGAGGCGCCGGGCCAAGGATTTGAAACCGATCTCTTCCCCACATGCCCTGGCTCTTGCAAGCACAGACTCTTCGATTATCATGCTAGACACTCTAGGGGAGAAAAGAAAGCTCAGGACCTTAACCGTAAGTGATAAAAATATTTAGGTAAATCTAGCCTAAGCTTGCAGGACTCTGTACTAAGTTTATTTTGATACCTTATATTAAGGCCCGTTGTTTTCTTGCTCCCTGAGGACACCCAATAGAAAGCCTCTAACTAAGCCTCTTAGGCGTTTAGACAGACATCTACTGGACAAGGGACAAGCGACACCTGATACACAAGTTGTCGGTCTAGCCCTTTTCTTTCTTTCGCTGTTATTAAATGTCTTGCTTTCTCTATGAATTCATCATGTGCTCTAATTAAATGTCTGCTTTTCATCTCGTAACACAAACCTCGTCTTCAACAATGGCACTCTTGCATGTGCTGCTTGCTTCGTAGATCTCTTATGCCGTGTTTGCCTGCCATGCGCCGGGCTACATGATGTGAGACCTGACACGGCCCGTTTGTTGCTCGCCTTTGTTGCCACCCAATATTGTCCTTTCTACAATCGCGCTCCCTGTTGTTTCGTTGTTTCGATCCTTCTTTATGCCCATCTTCGCCGAAATACCCGTCTCGCCTTCAGATAGAACGAATGTCATCCTTTCAGCATATCTATGTACACTAGAGGTATACTCTGTCACGGGTGTAAGTCGTCAAATCGCAAGGATTGGTTCACCTTTCACTTTGGTTAAAGGCCCGAGTTCCGCACTTCTGTTTTTCGTCAAAGGGCAAACAAGGATCCAAGGATGAAGCAAGCCTAGGTGACGGTGTAGCGTTGCCCCAGCCAATCATATTCTAAACCCTACCCTGTCGCTTTGAAAGCCACCCGCGGCCTAGAAATGCATTGATTGGGCTGGTACCTGAGTGAAACGCGCCATCTGCAATGGCTTCAGGGGAGCCAGATCGGGCAACGATGATACTTTCACCTGAGATGAAATTTGCCTTTATTCTAACTGAAGCAAAAACCAAATAACATCATGCATCTAAGATTTACGATTGTTAATAGGATCAAGCTGCTACTAATGACTTGCCTATTAGGGACACTCGTGATAAAATCATAAGTGAATACACGTAACAGAACAATTCAAACCTGTCAAAGGTCGTAAACCCGAAACTTGCGTTATCGCGATTCGAGCAGGTCAAATCAAATCTGTTACGACTTCACGTGGAATTCTGTAATGACGATGGCCCCTTTCACCTCCATTTCTAGTTAATTGGTTCTAAGGGTCCGAAACCACATATCTTCAAGTATCTAGAGCACGTGAGACATTATTCGAAGTGCCGAATATGCTTGGCATACAATCAGTTTGAGACATAGAATGACAAGTGATTCAATGTACACGACATTCTATTCATAATGCGATGTGACAGGGAGTACTGAGAGAACGAGAGCGGTGTAGCCGTCCTCGAATTGTGATTCAATATCATGAATGTTCCATTGTGTTACCTGCCCAAGGTAAGTAAAGTCCAACCGGCAAGCGGTTTAATAATCTGCATCTACCCTGTATACCTAGGTTACCAGCGGATGTTGTTGACACTGGCTGGATGTTCTTCTTGCCAATCCAACCCAATCAATCATACATCGTCACATGAATATGCGCTGTGCTCACATAAATTGCGGGGTTTTGACTCGGAAATCCTATATTGAACTATGGGCCATCCATGATAATTCACAGCGATGCGAGTCTTTTCTTGTCAACCAGGTGAGCCGATTTGTTCTTCCCCTGGTAAGGCAGGGTCTGTTGCTGATGATCGTCTGCTGGGGGCCCACATTTCCAATCCTTCAACGGCTGAATGGACAGTTAAAATAAAACCCCTTGACGCCTTAACCGTGCTTGAGACAGGGGGGGATGGAAATGCAACGTTGCGACCTCTGATCACTGACCATAGCGTTTGGGATAATAAAGATGAACTCTAAATAGAAGGCGGAAATAAAGAGAGGGAAAGCTCAAGAAAGCCTGACAGGTACACTAGTGACCAAGCTATTCATTTGATAACCCATTTCCACATCTCGGCGATACCTTATAGATCTGGGCCACTATCAAGCTACCTAATGTTAGTAATTACTTCATTCTATTTCAGGTATTGCTGTAGGGTACCAGCCCAAAATAATCGGGACGTAAGTTTAGTATTCAAGGCCTTCACTCTCAAGCCCATACAAAGTCAACTGCGACATGGTAACGTTAAAACCATCGGCTGTCACCCGTGTTGGATGGATATTATTCTCTCACCCAGGTAATATTTGAGCTGTCTTGACGTGTTCCTTCCTCCTCTCGTTGTGGTAATTACTTATCTTACATCAGTATTGTCCGGAAAGCCGTACGTATCGATTGGATCAGGGCCTCAGCCATGTTCTTTGCCCCATCCCCTGTTTTAACATGCCCCTCCTGTGTTTGAAAAGTCGCCGGGGTGACGAATGGCGTGAGTTCCCACTAGCCCAACCGCGCGTGTATGCATGTGAGAACTGTAAATATCATGTTGATGAACTGTAAATAGCCGAGGTATTGGGAGTACTTACCTCAACCTTCACTGCCTCCTCGGACCCAAGGTACTAATTAAAACAACTAGATACCTATTCACACTTTCCATTTCTTAACAGTAGGTAAAGTAACTTGTTGCAAGACCTCAGATTAAGTACCCTTGTACCTCTTAAGATATCGACCTCCCTTCACGCTGCCACGAGAACGCATATCCCACGTCGTCTTGGCCGCTGACAAGCTACGATATCGGAACCTCATGATTGCCAATGCCAACCCACCAATGTACATAAGTAGTCATAGCTCATGTACTGCCATCGCATATATTGTTGAATAGCAACGGTCCTTAAGATTCAATGTAATTAAGACGTCGTTCAACTGCTGGCAAACAAAGTAACCCTCTACAATTGCAGTTGGTAATGTCCAGCTTGGTGGGTAAATATACAGTCACTATCGCACACATCTTAAAAGCTGCCTGTACAAGTGAAGCCAACGTGGACATAGTCCTTTGTCTCATTTTACCATATGGCTACTTGTGCTACGTTGTAAATGGTAAGACAATGGTTGATGGGCGAATGCCTTTGCGTTGCGTCGCGTCGCTTGATCTTGTCAACTCGACTGCTCATCCCCTTTCCTCACAACCAGACCACTCTGATTCCTTAACTGCCCCACTTGTCGCTACCCTTAGGTAATACTGTCGAAGATTTGAAGGCATAAACTATTCAGCAACCACCGGCACACTCTCAATGGCGACATTGCAGTTAGATCTGGGGTTTACCACCAGATGTGCACCAAGTCATTCTCCTACTAAACGTCCGCTCTCACCTAGGCGATAGAAAACCACACCTAGGCCTCACCTACCACCGCCCAGGTCACCTCAGGTTTCGAGGGTTGCCAGTCCAGATGTTTGCTGTTGGTGTCCGCGCACCCAAGTTTACTAGGCTACCGGCTTAGCCTGTTCGACAACGCTTCCTCGATGCTTGTCCGCTCGAGGAAGCACGGAGAACGGAGGCGGGCATTCCGACGCCCCATTTGTCCATTGTTGCCAAAGTACAACCAAACAGCATTGCCAACCCCATTGTCATCCAATCAACGTGATAGCAGATGGATCATATCAATGTCGTTTCATCCCTTCCACAGCTGACACCATCCACCGAGTTGCACCGTCCGTCAACCCAATGACGTATCTGCTAGCCCAGATACTTAGGCCATCCGAGGCTTAGGCCCCCTCTCATCTAACTCTGTCGTTCCTATATTGAAGCTCGTATGCAATGGCACACACACTGTTGTCTTGATAGAGCTCAGACTCCGAGAAAAGTGCGTTGAGGCAATCTCGGTGAGGCTGCCGCCCAGAAAGGCCATGCTAAATGCTGCACTTTATTTTATGTGAAGGCGAAGAGGAAACCCAATGCTGAGTTTCAGACTTTATTTGGCTTCTTCTGAAGCCTCTGAAGGTCGGGGGTGGCTGGTGGCAGGCACAGCGTGGTTAGCTTGGGGCGTCTGGTGCGTTCCTTGGCCGCCATATCCTTTGCTATAGTTATTGCCGCCCCGGTGCTGCCCGCCATATTGGTGGCCCTGCTGTGGACTTGTGCCAAAGTGTTGAGGCACAGGGCTACTATACCCGCCCCTCACTACACTGGCGTTAGCCGCTTGTTAATTCTCTGCATGGCGATGGGTGTCAGCATGACTTACTTGGGCCGCCTTGCTGGCCTGGGTTAAAAACAGGCTGGTTGTACTGCACGTTGGGGCTCATTCCATACATGGGTTGGCCTTGTTGTGACCCCTGATGCGCCATCATCGGTGCCGCGGGACGACCAGGGCTGGGATAGCCATTAACACCAGGGACTGGCTGAGGTCCAGAAGGAGGCATGAATTGCGGGTGTCCTCCAGGATACATCATCTGCGGGCCAGGAACCATTCCTTGAGGTCCAGGTATAAACTGTTGTGGCATCATCATTGGGCCCCCCATCTGACCCTGCTGAGGACTCATGTATTGGTGATTATTAGAGAAATTGCGGAACTGATTCATCTGAGGCGTGCCGGGTCCCATGAAGACTGCCTGGTTGTACGGTACTTGCGGAGAATTGTAGGCTACAGGCACGTTGCCGAGGCGGGGTGAAGCAAAAGACTGAGCTGAGTTTGAGTGCATCATGCGGTGATCGTCGTTTCCATATGGCGGATGGGGAACATGACCATGCTGAGGTGTGTGCATCTGCATAGGAGGCATATGAGGCGAGCCCCTAGGAGCCATGTTCGCGCCCTGCTGGAGGTGGAATGGTAGTTGATGTTGGTGTGGAATTTGAGGGACAACATGTTGAGGGTTCGGGGTAGCCAACGCGGGGCCGCCAAATGGCTGGCGTTCAAAATATTCCTTATAAGTCAAATGCATCGTTGACTCAGGCTTCTCATTATCTTGGAGCTGCCGCCAGGTAGGCAGTGTATCGAAGGATGGGCGCAGGCCGGCGTTTTCGTCCCAGTTTCTCCCTTGAGGGGGTGTCAAGGTCTGGATATGAGATAATATATAACATTTCTTGACATCAATGGCCTTTGTCTTACGGCGGATGAGCTGACCATCGGAAACGCCACTGCTTGCTGAGGCATCAACATTGTTAGCAGCAGATCGAGGACTCGAGGCTGCACTGGCGTGGCTATTGGGATTGAAGGCAGCCGCGAACGGGCTGGGTCTAAATTCGTGGCTGTTCGGGTTCAGTTTTGCACCCATATGGCTGGGGTTACCGCTGAGGCGTCGGCTATAGCCAGCTTCGACACCGCTAGCTGGCCCTGTTGGAGGAGCACGGGTTTCCTGACTAGGAGTATGTCCCTGATGGGCTGCAGGAGGCTGAGAGTATTTTTGTTGTTCAACATTGCGCAATCGCTGAGCCAGAGAGCCAGTTTGTTGTTGCGGAGGCACGTGGGGACGGTTGTTTCGATACTGCTGCCCATGATAGGGCTGCTGAGCATACTGTTGGCGAGCACCAGGATGGCGAGGTTGTCCCCCGGCTGCAGGCGTAGGCTGAGCACCGGCAGGACCACGAGCTGCTCGGGTATCACTGGGAGGAGCAGATGCACCAACTGCGGCACCTTGACCAGACGTTTTAGCCTGGGAGTCTTTTGATGGAGCAACCTTCTGCTTAGTCACGGCAGTAGCCTTGGCCTTGGCCACCTCTTCGGCATTTTTGATAGCCTTAGCCTGGATTTCTTGTTGCTTGAGGGGGTCCTTGGCTATGATGGAGACTAGATCTGTAGGGACTGGGGTGGAGAGTTTGAAAGAGTTGGCAAACTTCTTTAACTCTGTCAACTTGACCTCTTTGTCCTGCTTGGCTTTGTTGCTTCTAGCCTTCTCGGCGTTCTGTCGTTGCTGGCTAGCAAATGTCTTGAATTCCTTCAACACATCGTGTTCAACTGTGGAGGTAGCACTGGGAGTAGGAGCAGCCTGACTTCCAGGAGCTGGGGCAGCTTTGGCGGTGTCGATTGACTTGGTCTCGGCTCCCTTTCCATTCGCAGGCTTTGAGTCATTGATCGAGGGCTCTGTGACCTTGACTTCTGTCGGGGCTTTCTGCGCATCGGTTTTCGGCACTGATCCGTTCTTGATAGCGTCGGAGGACTGAACCTTGGACTCTTCAGGGGCTGGCGGAGCCTGTTTCTTGGGCGGTGCTTTGATCTGGGAAGAAATGATTGCAGGGTCAATAGGGGCACCTTTGACACTAGATTGAGCCGCGGGTGCCCGCTTGGCTGGTGGAGTGTACTTGTTCTCACGCCCAGCAGACAGAGGCGGGAAGTCTTGACGCCGAACACCGCTGTATCTGTAGGAGAATCATGGTTAGCCATACGAAGAAATGGTCGGGAAAGGGATAGCTACTTGTCCTCTTCATCACCCCCATCATCTCCGCCGACGTAGTCCATGATACGTTCCTCAGCCACGTGAGCAGTAGTGGGCGCGCTGCGTTCAATTTCGCGCGCCTTCCTGTCTGCTGCAGCTATCCTCTCTCTGTATTCTGGGTGGTTTTTGTCAATAGCTGTAGTGTAGAAGTTCTCATCGTAATTGGTTTTCAGTCCAAAGAGCCTCTCATTCTCGGCGAACTGATCCCAATTACCGCTACCGCTAGACTTCTCAAGGCTGCCATTGAAGTTATCGTTCGAATCGGGGACCCAAGGTTGAAGAACCCGCTCGTTACCGAATCGGCTTTTGGAGATGGCAGTATCGGTTCGGAATGCAGCCCGGCCTCCTATATCACCCAGGATTAGATAGTTCTTGCTCAAAAAGACTGAACAACAAACCATTCTGTTTGCCCCCAGACCCCCCACCAGCTATTCCATCCTTCTTCGGAACGGGCATATTCAGAAACGCTCCAGTCGTTATGTAAATTCTTAAAAAGAGAGTCAAGTTTAACAAAGCTCGGCCACCATTCAGGTAACCAGAAAGAAGCTCAAGTGACGATGTGGGGTGATTGTGGATATTTCGTTTGGTATCGCAGAAGGACGGGAAGCGAATTCGTGAATCTGAATAGACGCCGATGTTAGCCTTCCAAGCGCTATAAAGTCTCTCTGCTCAAACGCAAATGGCAGGGAGACAAGCCATAAGCAGTATGTCATTAGAGGCCAAGTCCTGGTACTATGAAGTGATGACAGTGGATTACACGAAGATCGTAGGGTTTGGGGATGATCGATAAGGGGAAATACCAAATCGACTTGGTAGAGGGGGAGAGATGGGTATCATGCAACGACTTACTTTGCGATAGCTTGAGGAGGTCAATGCAATAGTCGGGCGATACGATGACTACCTTATGGGGCTGGGCTGAGTCTGCTGGGCCAAGGCCAAAGCTATAGTAAACTTGTGAAAGGCTCACTTCTGACTCAATGCTGCGCAGGTTAGTAACTGTATGCATACATTCATATGTAGAGCCGTTTCTGATCCACTAGATAGAATTCCGGCGAGCGCTGTGTGCTTGGGAGTCTAAAAAGATAGAGAGAGAGGAGAAATAGTAGGGAGGCCAAGCCGAGCAGCTGTGTGAGGAGAAGCGAAAAGGCGGCTCCAACGAAAACGCTGTCAGGAAAACGGGCGAAGAAAGTTAAAGACGAGGGGGCTCGAGTGGTTTTACCTCGCGGGGTCTATAGAGACAGGGAAAAAATCCAGATACAATGATCTAGAACGTCGTCCAGCTCGCGTGCCGTTAAAATTGCCTTGCAATGGGCAATAAGAGCATGGGGCGGATGCGGAAAAGGAGGGTTTGAGTCGTGGTTGGAAGGGAGAGTCGAGACGATGAGCGACGAGGATTTGGTGGTAGTCGAATTGGTGGTTGAGGCTTGGGCACTGAACCTTTACTCCGAGAGGTACCTCCGCCTAAGTACTTAGGGGACGGCACAGTACAGGACAGAACAACACAGTAAGTGGAGGTCACAGCGGCAGTACCTTTTAATGGCGGGAGGTCGCAGGGTCTCCTCTGTTGCTATTATGCTGGACTACAGAGTAGAACCCTCTCATTTAGTTTGTTCAGACAGACAGCCGCGGAAAGGCTTTTCCGCTTTTCCCTCTCGGCACTAGGCCCCCTGTTTGACCTCTAACTGTCGTAAGTGTCGTGCTTGGCCAGTGTCGTGTGTCTGAATGCCTGTAGGTACAGTTGAAAATAGTGTGGGTCGCTCTCGAAAGTTGTGTCTTGTGAGTGGTTTCCCTAACCCAAGCTTTCCATGACATCCATCCTCTTGATAACTTAGGTTATTCGTTATCCATGGGCGTTTTAAAAGCATGATCCATCATGTCTTATAGCCGTCGTCAACTTCAACAATTGGGATCAAATCACAATATGCACAATCGCCCGCTGTTGCAATAAAATAATGAGCTGTCTAGATCTTACCCTGGTTCCATTTTCTTCATTCTAGAGAATACCCAGCAGGTAATTAGTCCAGTTGTGAATGTGCTTCTCCTACGTAGTACAGACAACGTATGAAGAAAGCTTACACGCTTGTTGCTATAAAAGTGTGCGTTGCTCGGGATGCAGTGGGGATACGGTACAGTGCGCATAACCCGCATGAGTCTTGAATCTTCAGCGCTTGCAGTGACATTCAGCTTCCATTAAGGTATCATCAGAAAACATGCAAACCCCCAATGCATACTATGCAGCCAAACACAAGACGAGAGGGGCTATATCGGTGTAGACGCAGTGTTGGTGGTACAACTTGTGTACCCACGAATACGATGCTGACAGCAAGTCTGGGGCAACGACTGGTTTTCAAACGTATGAGTGGCTGTAACCTGGCCGGTTCTAGCTTCGCCGAGTTCCATACGAACGTTCTCAACGGCAAGATGTCTGGCGAGAATCCAGAGTTAAGTCTGGTATCCTGAGCATTGCGGTCCTTACGGTTTGACTGGTAAAGCTATCATTGAGCCCACACAACTTTTTACCAAAGCGTACGTCGGCAAAAGGAACCCTTTAAGATGCTACCTCTGAATGCAATACAGCAGATCAAACTCGATCTGTCTTTGCGGGAGATAAGTGTCACCAAGCTCATGTAACATAAAATTGATGGTGGAGAACAAAGCCTAAAATGGATCAAAGGATTTCTACTACAAATATTCACAAAGAGGTCAGCCTCTCCCACATGACTTCTAAACTGTTGGTACAAGTTCTTTTCTCTCTTGGACCTCCGTTTATACTCGCAGACCAATCTCTTCAGCGTAGGGCAGCACGAACAGATCACCGACAGTTGAAACGGTGGCCTTGCCCTCAAGGAGAGTCTTGGCAGCCTGTAAACGAAAGTATTAGTCTTATGGAATATTTGACAAAATTCGGGGTAAGTTCTTACAGTTTTAATGGATTCAGCGGAGACACCATCGATAGCCTTGGCAATGGCAGCAGAGTCGTAAGGCTTGCCGCTATTGACGATACCAGAGCCGGCGAGGGCGATACTGGGTTGGCGGAGCTGGTTCTGGTTCAGAAGGTTAAACTTGGCGTAGGCAACGGCCTTCTTGACATCCTCCTGGCTCGCTTGGCCATCTGCTATGCTCTTGAGCACCTTGACAGTCTCCTCAGCACCCTTGCGGACAGAGGCAGCAGGACCGCTGAGCTGAACAGCAAGGAGGCCAGCATCGGAATAGGTTAGGTTGGAGGTGTTGACAGTAAGACCGGATGTGCCAGCAGTGGCCTTGGCCAGGAGGCTAAAGCCAGGAGCCCACTTGATGGTGGACTGACCGCCGAGGAGAGCAGCCAGCACAGCGTGCTCAGGCTTGGTGGAGTCGTAACCGGAGCCGGGGAAAGCAATAACAATAGAATTGCCAGCACTGGAGCTTGTTCGCTGCTCACCACCGAAGTACTTGGTGGCATCCGTCTTGAGAGTTTGGCCACTTCGAGGGGCAGAAGGCACGTCCTTGAAGAACTGGCCAACCCACTTGGAGAGAGAATCAGGAGAGGCACCGTCGGCAATCAGAGCAATGTTGGGCTTAGCGTAAGCAACGTCGGCGTAGCTAGCAATATACTCCTCGTTCAAGTACTTCTGGTAAGGAGTTGAGGAGCTGGGGAGGAGAGAGGAGCCGAGACCAGTGTGGAAAGCGATAGCGTGGGCGTTGTCTAGAGCAGTGGCGGCGACGTCGGCGTTGAGGACAGCCTGCTTGGCGTGGAGAACACGCTCAACGTCCTCATGGAACTCGTGGGCTAGCAATCCTCATTAGTATGGCCCAGATGTGTATATAATGTATGGTTGAATGTTTACTCACTGGTATACTTGGTCAGGGAGATGACCTCTGCGAGGAGCTCGGTGAAGTAAGGCAGGTCCTCACGGAGAAAGCTAGCTTCGACAACAACAGCCTCCCTAGAGTGAGAGGAAGCCAATTGACCACCAAGAAGCTCAGACTCGCGAGTAATGCGAAGAGCAGATCGTCGCTGGGTGTTCTACATAGAGCCAGCAAATTAGCTCAAGTCCTTGATTTCCACTCGATGCTCTCGTCTCTCACCTTGAAGGCAAATTCGGCTAGGCCAACAGAAAGGCCAGGAAGAGGTTGGTAGCGAGTACCGGCCTTGGCCACAACAGCGAGCGTAGTAGTAGGACCGTGAGCATCCCGCGAGGCGACCTTGAGGCCAGTCACATCCGAGGTCTCGTATGATCCGGTCGAAGCGGCGGCGGCGTAGGTTCGTCGCTGGACGCGGCAGGCCTGGCGGGCAGCCTGCTGCGCAGTTCGCGCAAGGGACGATCTCGAGATCATATTCGCGGGTGATGGCGTAGGCAATTGGCGATCCTTCGGCCGTCTGGTGAAGCAATTGATCTCCAAGGGAAGTGCCTCGTCGAAAAGGTCCCGTCTAATTTTCGGGCTACGGGGACGAGAGAAAATGTCACGTGATTGTCCCGGTCAGCCAGATTTCCATCCGCGGCATTGGCTCATCAGTGCGACTTCAGCGACATTTTGAACTGCCTTTAGCGCTACCTTAGGGAAAGGATGAATAGTACCTTACTCCGTAGTACCCCCAGCATTGAAGTTGACCCCACCTATTGTGAGGACAGGCCTACCAGCAGCTGACTTACATCAATCAGAGTTGCAGGCAAAAATTAACTTAACGATCCATTAGCATTTGCGCCAGAGAAAAAAAAAAGCATCCCAGCCTTCTTGCTCTCTTGTCTTCTTTTCCACACTTTAACCTTACAGCTAGCATTGCTGAAAACGAAACTCTCGATTTACTCTTTCTCAGGCCCTCGATTCTTCTTTTATGGTTTTTGTCAATCAATGACGTTCCGGTAGCAAGTGTGGAAGCTCTAGAGATAGTGAGAGGATCTCTAGGAGCAAGCAATGCTCGTTGTGAGTCGAAGCAGCTCGACTACCATTTGGAATACCAGCTGACAGCCCTTTCACGGCAGACAAAACATGCCGCTGAGCTTTGTGCTCTCCTAGTTAATGATCTCCATGGCGAACTTCCTTCGGTACGTAATGTTTTATGCCGTAGTTGTCTGAATACAAGTGAGGTTGTGGGGCTGACTTGCTCGTCGCAAACAGCGAATCTTGAATGCACTACTCACAAAAGGCCGGTCGACCATTGCGCAACTGGCCCAACACACGTCTCTCACGCCGCGATACTTACGAAATGGCCTCGCTGTTCTAATACAGCAAAACCTTCTTTACCACCACACAGACGCTAATACCGACATCACGTACTACCAAGCCGATGCTGATGCCTGTTACAACCTTGTACGATCAGGGAAGATCCTAAATGTGATTGAGAACCAATATGGCATCGCGGAGCGGGAACTCGCCCAGACTCTGATGCAACTGGGTCATGCTCGAATCGCCGATCTTTCTCAGGCTTTCGGGTCGAGGGCGCCCAAGCTCAATGGACATACCAACGGTGAACATAAAACCCACGATGGCCTCATCGAATCAGAAAGTCACCTGAACTCTGTCCTTGTTCGCCTAATTCGAGCAGAAATCGTCGAGACTGTTCGGCCCGAAAGCTTCCGGAACCCTAAGGATGTCTATCGTGAGATCGAAGACGAAGTCACCAAGCCTCGACCAGGCGAAAAGGTCACCAAAGGAAAGATCGAAGCTCAACGCGAGGTCATCGAACGCTCTAGAACATATAGAGACCAGCCCAAGACTTTGAAGCGTCAGCTTGACATGAGCGGGGGTCCCAAGCCAAAGAGACGGAAACTTGTTAATGGAGCAACGCAAAATGGTCATGCATACGATGCTCCAAAGCTGAACGTAAGAATGTCCAATTATTTCTAATTTGATTTCACGACTGACATTCGATAGCCCAATGTGGTGATCAAGATAAACTATGAAAGATGCTTGGTTGAGCTGCGGAACCAGAGACTTGCAGAACTCGCAACAGAAATGCTTGGGGAAGTCACTGGTGAAGTCTATCGCACAGTGCTCGATCTTTTGACTTCAGATTCTCCGAGGTGCCAGTCTGACCCCCTACTCGATGAAGTGACTCCTGGACAACAACCAACTGTGACAACTATCGACATATTTGAGCACCTGGACGAAAATATCAACGTCCAAAATGGGATTGGCAAAACCCAAAGAGATAAAATTGACTCACAGAGTGCTGAACGGATCAGGGAAACAGCACCGGAGTCAGATGACGATTCAGACGATTCAGATGCCGGTCCTCCCGGTCGAAGAAAGGCATTTGACGTTGACGATGAAGTTGATGAATGGGCTGACGACAACCATGAGGGTACAGCTAATGGGGAGCAAGAAAACAGAGTAAGATTTGAAGATGCTACGAATGGCAACGATACTCGAATCTCCCAGATACGCCGTCATCTTCTTCTCCTCGCGGAAAGCAAGTATCCATTCATCCGTCATTGTGGGATGTACGGCCGCGGGCAATGGACAGTGGACTTTGGTCGCCTCGTAGGCAAGCTGCGGGAAATCGAACTGGACGCTATTATTGAACAATCCCACGGCCGCCATGGTCTACGCTTGACCCGCATTCTTCGAGAGAAGGGCAAGCTTGACGAGAAGATGCTTCCAGCCGCCGCGCTCATGAAGAAGGGTGACGTGCAAGGCAAAATGCTTGCGATGCAGATGGCAGGTATAGTGGATGTTCAAGAAGTGCCCAAGGATAGTAGCCGACTTGCCAATCGGACGCTCTTCTTCTGGTATTTTGACAAAGAGCGAACCCAAACACAGGCACTGGATGACATTTACAAGGCTATGCTCCGGTGCCTTCAAACCTTAGAGGTCGAGCGCCACAAGGAACGAAACATTCTTTCGTTTGTTGAGAGGAAGGACGTGCAAGGCAAAGAAGAGGAGGTCATGACCACAGAGCATTACAACAAATACAACAGGCATCTGGGAGTGCAGGACAAGCTTCTCGGTCAAGTCATGAGGTTAGATGAGTTGGTATCTGTGCTTCGTGATTATTGAGGAGTAGAAGGAGACGCCAAGGCATATATATATTCTCAGCTCAAACCTCGCTTGGAATTGACGGTTAGCATGGGTATTAAGTACCGACATTGGGTACGGTTTGGCCTCATATCATCCCTGCATCCATATTTTAAACAGCGACTCACGAAAAGAACGCATTAAATTGCCATTTTTTGACATGTTTCTCGACTTTGCTTCGTGGCTTCTTGATCGTTTGATATGTTGGTGAAGGTAGGACTTGATGTTGTGGGTGTGATGACCATCAGCAAGCATGCATGTCCATATATAGGGTCAGTCAGAAATCACTAACCTGTAGGCTGGCCTGTCTACCTGGGACTGCGTATTTTGCTGACGGGGAAACTTTAGATTAGTTCTTGCAATGTAACAAGGCCCGTACCAAGCTCTGTATCACTTTGCCTCGGTATTTTCTTTTGTTACTTCGAGACTATGACTTTAAGGCTCGAATATGGAGCTCTCGGCCCCCGGGAACGACAGTATCCGGCTATCATGGCGCTGCTTCCGCGATAAGGATGTACCTTGTCAAGTTTTCCTAGGTTCATCAGATGAAGACGGTTATAGAGGAACCATCGCGGCTATAGGGTACCGTGAGTAATTACTTGTTAGTGGCTTGTATAATAAACTGTGGCTCGTGTTTGGCCGCTGTTGAGGGTCGAGATTCAAGAGTGGAGCCTCTCTCAACACACCAGAGAAAAAAATCCTAGGTATGGAACCCATAGATGGCCCTCAGGGAGCAAGAAAACACTAAACCTTAATATAAGGTGTAAGAATAAACTCAGTAAAAGTTATGCTAACTTCAGGTAAGTTTACCTAAATCTTTTTGTCATTTAGGATCGAGGTCCTGAGTTTTCTTTCCTCCCAGAGGACGGGTAGTAGCTACAAGCCCCACGATTCTCCGACGTCGGTACGGAGTACTGTACATACAACCGCAAATACGCCAGGGTGATTTAGCAGGGGCCAGGGGATTCCCAGGAACTAAAAAGAGATAAGTGCATTGGGCGACAGGAAAAATTTCCCAAGCAGCCAGCTCTTGAGACTTATACCCGAACTCTTGCTCTCACGACAAGCTCACGATTCTGTTTTTTAAACTTCGTGAAAACTCTTGGGAATTACTGTTAAAGCAGTAGCGTAATCTGATTTGTATCACTCTGTCTCATCAAGATGTCTCCCCCCGTCGCTGCTGGTCGCGAGAAGGAGTCTGGCCTGGCTCGTGTCCTCGGCTCCGGTACGTTTCACTCCAATTGAAACAGGCGACTATGCCATTGCTTTACGGTTTCCTGCAATCGATATCTCTAGTTCGAGCTGACAACATCTTGACAGGTTCCGCTGGTATTGCTGAGCTGGCCGTCTTCCATCCTGTACGGAACCCCACCTCTTTTGAGCACAACCAGTTGCGACAAATCTTGGAGCTGTTCACTAACCCCTCCACAAGGTCGACACCATTGCGAAGCGGTTGATGAGCAACCAGACTCGTGTAAGCAACTTACCTCTCTTGATGCATGCCGTTGGACAAGATATTGACAGTTTGGGCTTGTAGATATCCGGCGCCAGCGAGCTGAACAAGGTCATCTTCAAGGACAAGGCCACCGCTCCCTTCGGACGAAAATTCGTTTCCCTCTTCCCTGGCCTGGGATATGCCGCCGGTTACAAGGTCCTCCAGCGTGTGTACAAGTATGGTGGCCAGCCTGTTGCCCGTGATTACCTCTCCAAGCACTATGGAGCAGACTTTGAGAACGCCTTCGGCAAGAAGACCGGAAAAGCCATCATGCACTCTACTGCTGGAAGGTAGGACATGAAGACCTCTGTTTCTCGAGAAGCTTGAACTAATACGCCCCACAGTCTGATCGGTATTGGTGAGATCGTTCTCCTACCTCTTGACGTCCTCAAGATCAAGCGTCAGACAAACCCCGAGGCTTTCCGTGGCCGTGGCGTCCTCAAGATCGTTGCTGATGAGGGGTTTGGCCTGTACCGTGGTTGGGGCTGGACTGCTGCTCGTAACGCCCCTGGATCTTTCGCTGTATGTGTGACTTCTTCTCCTTGATTTGATTCAGAAGACTAACTTTGTGTAGCTGTTTGGTGGATCTGCTTTTGCCAAAGAGTATATTTTCCATCTTGAGGATTACAACAAGGCCAGCTGGTTCCAGAACTTTATTGCTTCTATTGCTGGCGCTTCCGCTTCTCTCGTTGTCTCTGCTCCCCTTGACGTTATCAAGACCCGTATCCAAAACCGAAACTTCGATAACCCTGAGAGTGGCTTCCGAATTCTCTCCAATATGGCCAAGAATGAAGGTCCTGGAGCTTTCTTCAAGGGACTTGTCCCTAAGGTACGTTCACCAACATAGAAAGTGATAGCCATCTTTCTGCGGCCCGCCAGCTCCCGATCAACCTCCCGTCCCCACTCTAGAACTCCTAGACGCTAATTTATATCGCCCTGCAGCTGCTCATGACTGGTCCCAAGTTGGTCTTCTCTTTCTGGCTTGCCCAGACTTTGATTCCTGCCTTTGACATTGCATTCAAGAAGTAGAGATGGAATTATGCAATATCTGAATTCATGTTAAAGATAGATATGCGAATCTAGATAGGTACTATCTGGACGCTGATGACGAAGACGGCTTAAATGGGAGTTTAGACGGATCAGGTTATTAGGTTTGCTACGATAGACACGCCGCTGCGCCGATATGAGAGGATCGGCTTCGCTTGGACGCTAGGTAATCTGTTAGTGAAGTAGTCGAGAGGCACTCAACTCTGTATAAATAAAGCGATTTGATTTGATACATGCCATCCGTTCCAATCGGGAGGTTCCTATGGGACACAAGAAAATCCAAGGCCAAGCTTGATCCTAGGCGACAAAACCCTCCAGGTAAGCCAGCCTGAGCTTGAGGTAGGCTTGAATGATTTTGTTTGGCCACCCTCTTGTAAAGTCTGAAGTTTTCTTTGGGACTTGGGTCATACCTTATTGAAAGGCGTAATGTGATGGTGCTGGACATGCTCACCCTCAACATCACCTATCTACCAGGGCATCAGAGCGGTAGGCACAGTGACTTTGTTTAGATTTGCTCGATACAGCCGCAAGCAAGGCCATGATCCCTGTCCAATTCCACAATGATGTATTTCATAGGCCCCTCTTCACAAGGCGGTCCAAAGGCCCTCAATTCGTGGTGTGATCTGCTCTGTTGTGAGCTCGTGATTTGCCAATGCCAACCGGGGGTGCGGTACAACGACAGCCTAACATCGAGTTGATTGTCAGTGCGGGAGGTTGCTCGGCAACCAACCAGGCCCGAAACAAAAAATAAACCAGGTAGCGGTTACCGCAACGGACAGCCAAAGATGGAGTTATAGCTTCTCCCAACGCC
Organism: Fusarium phyllophilum; assembly: GCA_013396025.1. Classification (NCBI taxonomy): domain Eukaryota; kingdom Fungi; phylum Ascomycota; class Sordariomycetes; order Hypocreales; family Nectriaceae; genus Fusarium; species Fusarium phyllophilum. Next base: position 19,546 of record JAAOAQ010000176.1, on the reverse strand, counting down.
ATCTGAATTAAACAATGCAACCAATTTTGATGCTCTAACTTCATCCCCTCCAATTTCAACATCCTTTTGTATCTGATACCCCCTTGACTTGTTTGTTATACTACCTGCTTTCCTGCTTGTTAGTTGCAACGAATATATTCAGATACTTACACCGCATTCCTCAATCCCCACCGACTTTGTTTGCTCTCTTGTAAATAGCGTGGCTGCGGCGCCGTCCGCATTCTTGCCATTGAGACCAACACACTTCTCACATACCATTACTTGTTTCCAAGGAACCAGGACAAACATGTCTTCTTCGGAGCGAGACAGTTCTTACGACGGGGACTTTCAGCTGAGACATCAACAGTCGGCTTCTTCAGATCCCAATTTTCGAGCACTTGTTCCAATGTAAGTTTTCTTGTATATGCCCTCATGCGTCTCCTGCGCCGACTAACAGGGAACAGGTGGGACAGCTCTGACCCCGAACGCTGCCCCCCTCCGCTGCCTCTCAATCCAGGGTCGCCATTAACTTCACGGGTGGGAACTTCGAGCGCTATCGCATCTGCTCACGCTGCACTTAACGAGCGAGCGAGAGAAAGCACCATGGTTCCTACCAAGAGAATAGAGTCCCCGACAAAGGGACATCGCCGACTGCAGTCCTCAGTCCGTGATATCAGCATGATGATCGAGGGTGCTAGCGGCCACAGCTCGCCATCGCGATCCCCAGAGCGTCAACAACGCCCAGAGACGCCCTCTCGGTCGCGGGATGTTGATAATCGGCCAAACGAAAAGGACTCGATAGTGTCGAGCACGACACCAGTACCTGGACCCAGCTTGACGCCGATTCTTCGTCCTGCAGTTCGACGACCTCCTCAAAGCATCCTCGGCGAAAACACACCGCCCCAATCGTCCACCATGCTTGCTCTTCAACACATGACCTCATCCACACCTGTCAAAGAACCGGAGAATCCTCTCACGGATATCACAAATGGATCGTTAACCTTGTCAAAAGGTCCCCAGAACCTAGAAGCGTTGTCTGATCAGATTCTCAGCCTGACTAGCATCGCGACAGGACTTCAGAAGGAGATGTCTCAGCTAAGCCGTCGAAGCAGGGACAATGCTACGGATCTCCTTAGCCTCAAGGAGGCTACAAATTCGAGAGATGAAGATATCCGCAGAAGCCTCAGAGAGCTTTTGGGAAGTCACGGCAATGGCAATGATGGCCACAACCGGCTGCCTCCAGCTCGCGACCCCTTTGGAGGATATTACCTAGACAACAAGCCACACAATCTCTCTCCACCAAGCACCAGGGGTTTTCATCTCCCTAGAATTCCCTCTCCCAAGAGCTTTGGGGACTCAATTGAGCGAGGGTCCATCAGCACACCCTCTCTTGCTGGCTCTGAGGCGCCACCCTCCGTCGTTCTTCTGGAGCGAATCATTCGGGAGATGGGCACCAAGGAAGGGCAAGAGTCTCTGCTTGGCCGGTTACAGGAAGTTTCCAATAAACTGTCTGGCATGGCCACATCCCAGAAGCTGGACGAAGTCATTGAACAGGTGAAGGCTCAGTCCGAGCAGGCTATTATTCTCGGAAACTCTCTTGGCAGTCCTCATGCGAGCCGGTCTCGTAACCTCAGTTTTGAGTCAGAAAACAGTCGAAGCGATACCATGCCGGGCCAAGCAAGGAGCGCCGTTTCCCAGCGCGTTGAGCACATTATGAGGAATGAGGCTCGCCGAAATTCGGAGCCATCAGCTCGTGGTGCTGAAATCTTGAATGACGACCTCATAAGCATCATTCGTTCTGTCAAAGACAGTGTCTCTCAAGGCGGAGGTCTTACTGCCGAAGTCAAGGCTCTTGTCCGCGAACTGCGAGGCGAGGTCCTGGGCATGGGCCGCGAGATTGGCCGACGGCTCGAGCAGCAAGCATCTCGAAGAGGTGTTGAAGATCATGATACTCCGAGCAAAGATGAAGTCGCTCGCGTTATCGACGAGGGGCTTGAGCAAATGAAGGATCAGCTGAATCATGTTCTCCGCGAGCATAGACGCCAGTCAGCTGCTTCGGTCAACACTCAGAAAAGCGCTGTCGACTACCAAGAGATATACAATGCCATGAGAGCGGCCATCCAGGACAACGAGGCAACCAAGAGTAACTTGCCCGACTTGAGCCGAGAAGATGTGATTGAAGCTGTCAGAGACGCCTGGGAGAACTATAAACCTGAGATCGAAGTGCAGCAGCTCGGACTGGAGAGAGACGAAGTCTTGGCTTGTCTGAAGCAAGGCCTTCAGGAATATGCGCCCCGCGATGACCATCCTCCCGCTGTGACTCGGGACGAGGTTTTCACTGCTGTTGTAGATGGTCTAAAGCACTTTGTTCCTCCTCAGGTTGATCAACCCGCCACCCTTTCGAGGGAGGAAATCATTGACGCAGTTCGTGACTGTCTGGAGGAGTTTGAATTCCCTGTTGCCCCAGGTGCTGGAAACGACATCACTCATGAGGACGTTGTACACGCCGTTAGGGAAGGCCTCCAGGACCTAGATGTCCACTCCAGCCGTGCTCTGGTACCCACTTCAGCTAGCAATGATGATGTTGCTGATCGCCTTCGGGAGATCATGGAATTTCTGCGACATGAGTTCAAGACGTTGTCCGAAGAAACCAAAGAGACTGTCGCGGCCAATGGACGTGAGACCGAGCAGGTACGGGATGTGGCCAAGGACGGTTTTGAGAACCTTCGACAAGCTATGGAGAGTTATGTTGATCGTGCCACCGGCGCTGCTGGCCAGGAAGAGTTTATGGATGACCTTTTGAAGTCTCTGGAAGACTTCAAGGATGAGATGGCAGGCATTGTCTCAACCACCAATCAAGAATCTCGTGAGCAGCTTCAGACTGAGCTCGAGGGTCTCCGCGAAATCGTCAACTCATCTATGGTGCCCGCGTTGCCACCTCAGACCAACAACACAGAGGTTCTAGAAGCTTTGAACACCGGCTTCAACAATTTGCGGCAAGAGGTTTTGCGACCACGCGCCGAGACAAGTGAAATCCTTGACGCACTCAATGATGGCCTCAACGACCTCCGGGCAGGTATGGACCGTGTCACGAACAAGCCTACCGACTTGACCGCCAATGACGAGATTCTTGAAGCACTCAAAACTGGACTCGACTCCGTCAGAGCTGATATTGAATCCATTCGCGACAGCAGTAATGACCGCGCCGTTGCCACACTGGAGTCTACACCCACTGCCAACGACGAAGTCCTTGAAGCACTGAAATCAGGACTCAGTGGCGTACGAGCTGATATCGAAGCACTTCGAGATAGTCAGACAGAGAAGGCGGTTGCTGTGGTTGAGCCAAAAGAGAACGACGAGGTTCTCGAAGCCTTGAAGAATGGCCTCGATGCTCTCCGTGTTGACATCGAAGCTATTCGTCTAAGCACATCTGAAAAGCCCGCTGCACCTGTCGACAACACCACCAACGACGAGGTGATTGAGGCTCTCAAGAACGGGCTTGACTCTCTCCGGGTTGATATTGAAGCCGTTCGTGACAGCAGCGAAAAGGCTATCGCACCGGTCGACAACTCATCCAGCACAGAGTTCATCGAAGCTCTAAAGAACGGACTTGAGTCACTGAAAGCTGATATTGAATTATCTCGTGACAACAGCGATCGTGCTGCACTCGGAGAGGACACCTCAAACGATGAGGTCATAGTTACTCTGAAGAATGGTCTTGATTCCCTCCATGCCGAGATCGCAGCTCTTGCAGCCCAGGAGAAGCCTGATACTTCCATAGAGAACACTTCAAACGATGAAGTTATCGTCACCTTGAAGAATGGTCTTGACTCTCTTCACGCCGAAATAGTAGCAATAGCTACTGCCCAAAAGGAAGTATCCGCCCCAGTCGACAACACCACCAACGACGAAGTCATCGAGGCCCTTAAGAATGGCCTCGATTCTTTACGAACCGACATCGAAGGACTTCAAGAAAGCAACCAGAAAGCTCTAGCCCCAGTTGTAGATACCAAGCCAAACGATGAGGTTCTAGATGCTCTCAGGACAGGATTAGAGTCTCTCCATTCAGATATCGAAACGCTTCGAGAAAGCAACAATGAACGAGCCATTGCACCTGCAGCATCAGCCGCCGACGAGAAGATTCTTGATGCTCTCAAAACCGGCCTTGAATCTGTTCGTTCCGACATTGAGGCTTTGCGGGATAGCAACAGTGAGCGGGCCCTTACCGCAGTGTCAACTGACAAGACAGAGGATGAGGGAGCTTCCGAAAAGATCAAATCGGATGACATCAAGAACCTTGAGGTGCTGATTGCAGGACTTGCCATCAAGATTGACTCTGTCAAGTCTGAGAATGAGGGTGTTCAGAAAGATGATTTGTCTCGTATGGAGGACTTACTTCGCACAGTTCAGGACAGCGTTGACGAGATCGCCTCCCGGGAGACATTCACAAGATCGGCTTCGGTGAAGAAGAAGAAGAAGGAGCATGGAGAAGAAGAGACCGCTCGTGCAATTGTGGGAGACGGCGATGAGCCTGCATCAAAGGAGGACATGCAAGCCATCGAGACTATCCTGCGTAACACCAAAGGTCAACTGGACGATCTGATTGATGGCGAGCAAGCCGTTCGAAAGGACCACATCGACAATGTGGAGGCCTTGCTTCTTGAGACTCGGGAGACTATGGGATCCCTTACCACCCAATTGGAGACGGTCTCTCGCAAAGAGGAGGTCACGGCCTTGGAAACTCTTCTTGGTCAAGTCTCAACTAGACTTGATGAGATCAAGGAACACGCTACCAAAGAGAGTGAAAATCCCGACAAGGTCACCAAGGCTGATGTCGAGGCCGTTGAAGCCTTGGCTCTTGAAGTCAAGACAGCTCTTGAATCTTTTACCAGCACCGACCTCGCTCTCCTCGCTCGCAAGGAGGACATTACCAGCCTGGAGGCTCTTCTTGTCAAGAAAGAAGATCTTGCTGGCTTAGAGTCTATTGTTAAAGACTTTCAGGAGAAGCTGGATACCACAGTTGACGCTCAGACCAAGGCAATCGCAGTCCGTGATGAGGAGAGCACTTCTGTTGGTGAGCGCGTCACTGAGGTCAAAACCTTCCTTGAGGAACTACAGGGAATCATAAACGTCAAGCTTGAAGAGGGCGCAACTGGTGTCGAGAGCATTAGTAAGCTTCTTGAGACTGTCGGCGAGAAGATCAACAAGAACGAGAACGTCCACCAGGACCTCAAGGACATGCTTGATACCATCAAGACTGAATTTGAGGACTCCAAAGCTGTTGTGTCTGGCGTCAAGGTCGAGTCCAACGAAAAACTTCAAGAGGCAACCGAGACGCTAAGCACCAAGATCGACGAGAAGATTGGTGAGCTCATTGCCAAATATGAGACTCTTCAGACTACCCTTGATGATAGAAGCAAGGTCAGCGAAGCCCGGGATGAGGCTATGGAGGCAGCCGTTGTAAGCTCCAAATCTGTCACAGATGAGCTCAAGCTTCTTATTGATACTCTGGGCTCTACTGTCACCGATTCTCTGGAGAAGATGGAAGAGGCTTCTAAGACTGTCTTCACCAAGGTGGAGGAGCTCGTGGCCCGCAGCGAAGAAACTCACACCGAGGACAAGGCCGAGCATCAGCAAACCCGCGACCAAATCACTGAGGCCTTGACGGCTGTTGAGAGCTTGAAAGGAGAGGTCAGCGAGTCTCATCCCAAGATTCTCGAATCTGTCAAGGATCTTCTTCTACTTGTTGGTGAACACTACGAACACTCCAAGTCTTCGACGACCGAAATCCAGGACAAGATTGTCGAGCACAAGTCTCCTGAAGAGCTCATGACCCTCCTGACACTTCTCACTGATGACAAGTTTCATAACACACATGTTCATGAGAAGTTGGATAAGCTTATCGAACAGATCTACAATGACTCGGAAGTCAAGGAACGCCTCGACAAAATCATCGAGGAAAAGTACAACGACACAGAGGTTCGCGAGAAACTAGACAAGATCATCGATGAGAAGTATGATGATTCTCAAGTGCATCAGAAGCTCGCTACCATCATCGAGTCCAAGTATGATGATTCGGAGATTCGGGAAAAGCTGGAGAATATTATCGAATCTAAGTACGACGACACCGAGGTGCGGGCTAAGCTTGACAAGATCATCGAAGAAAAATATGACGATGCGCCAATCAAGGAAATCCTTGCCGTGCTTGTTGAGCAGAAGTACGACGATACGCCCGTCCGTGACAAGCTTGACCTGATCATGGACTCCAAGTACGATGATACTTTGGTCCGTGAGAAGCTCGATCTGGTTCTGGATGGCCGATATGACGACGCTGTCGTGCAAGAGAAGCTCGACAAATTGGTCGACCACAGCGCCGTTGCCGACCATGCCTTCAGTCGCCTTGATACGCTGGACAAGGTTCATGCCTCGGTAGTCCAGACAGCTGCTGATATTTCCGAGTTCCTCTCAGCGCAGAAGCAGCGAATTGAGCAGGCTCACGAAGACCATACCAAGACTCTCCAAGAGACCATGGCATCTGTGGAACGCAAGCTCGCTGAGAAGGATCACGTTGAGGCAGCAGTTGCTAGTCTTCGAGACGAGGAGGAGAGGCTTCGACAGAGTGTTATGACCTTGAGAACCGAACAGGAGAGTCTGATACGCCAGAAGACACGTTTGACTGGTGATGTCTCTTCCCTTGAGACGGCCCTTCATATGCGTAAAGAGGAACTCTTTGACATGGAATCTCGTGCTGAAAACCTGGAGCGCCGGATCCTCGAGGGTGTTATGGACCATTCTCGAGTCCTTCTCATGGCAAAGGCCAATAGGAACGGTGGCGATGCTATGAGCCGCAAACGCGTCAGAAAGCCTGCCAACGAAGAGGAGTCTCTGGAAGCAGGTGCACATGGCCGCAAGTCTATGGTGGGTATGGCACTGAATGCCAAACGCAATTTGGCTGCTCCAGTACAGAACGGAGCAGGTCGTAGGATCGTTTCGCTCAGCCAGATCAACAACAATGTAGCTTCTGGAGGTGTCAAGCGCAGCCAGAGCGTACGAACCCCCTTGGGCGGCGGTAAAACATACCGCAAGCGAAGCTGGGGCGGTAATCTCGACAAAGGCCTCGCTGACAATGACAAAGAGAATACTGTCAATGAGACAGTCGAGGAGGTTGATGAGGCAGATGTCAAGTCGGCAACAGTGCCAGAGACTCAAGAAGCCCCTACAGACGAGACAATAGTCATTGAATCGACACCCAACGATGAGGAACCGGAAGGTGGTGAGGGTGGCGACAGTGACAACGAAACCTTGAGAAGAAGCAGTCGAGGCACTGTAGTCACGAACAGCACGGATATGTATACGGATGGTGACGAGTATAGTGAGTACAGTTATACCGAAAGCGAGTGGACAGAGAGCAATGTTGGGACTGATGCAGGATCAGTGCAAGGCAACGAGGTCGTGGTCTATGGGAATTAACGCGGAGGAGTAATGACGACAAGCTTGATTTAGCTGGCATACCATTCGCCTTTATTTTTGAGATGGAAACGAGACAAAGGAGACTTGAGTTTGGTTTGGTGTGCGATGTTTATTTGGCAAGGGCATTATTGATTGTATGACGAGCGAGCGTTCAGGATTGGCATGGGTTTTGATCGCATTGGAGACTTTTCCCTTTTTCCTTAGTATTCGCAATCTGCTTAGGTCGGCTTTGACGAGAATAATGTTTTCTTGACAACTTTAGTAACAAAAGAATGTACGAATCAATCTTTACAGAGACTGTGCTCATGATCTAGAAGGTGTAACAGCTAAAGTGAGTTGAGCAAACTGAGGTCCACTTCATTGACTGCCAGCTGAATTCTCTTATCTTATCAGCAACCGAATCGAACGAGCCTCCAGCAACCGCGCCTAGCTACGTACGTAGGATAAACATATAATTTGTGTACCAAGCTTCGACAACCAACATAATTCACGACTTGTCTTCCCGTGCCGTCAATCAATTACAATAATCAACATGGATCAAACCCAAGCAGGGGGCCTCCTTGATCCTCCTGAGCTCACACCACTCGAGCAAGAGGTTTTAGACGAGTACGAACGCCTGGCCGATAACATGAACAAAGTACGCCTGCCTTGTTATGCTGAGATCAGAAAGACACACATACTGATATTGTTCCCAGCTCGCCACTGTCCTCGAACACCTTGCCTCAAACCCTAGTACAGAAATCCTTGACGGCCTTCGTGAGCTCGAGCGCAAAACGAGTCTAGCCTTTACTCTTCTCAAAGCCAGTGTTTACAGCATAGTCTTGCAGCAGGAGATTGACTGGGGTGATGGATCGACAGCACAATGAGTTTAAATGAACTGAAGAAGAACGAGAAGACAGCTTTGTGGTGGAAGAGACAAGGATTGATACCCAACCAAATATGATGCGCGAAACGATACTTTCTTTCACATGACGATACGACAGACATTTGATATCAAGTGACGATACATCATCTATACCATTTTTACCATGCCGAGGCCATCAAAGAAAGATTTCTCTATTACAGGCTACACATACACGTTTTTTTCTTTGGTGATACAGGTGGTTTGCGTGAGAGTGGGTTTAATATACAGCTCCTCCATAGTAGACCTTGCGCACGTCCACCAGCTTCTTGCCCCGGCCGATCGCGATCTGCTCGGGGTCAGGCTGGTTGGTCAGCGCTTGGTATGCCGCCTTGACAGAGTTCATGGGGTTCTTGGATCGGGGCATGCGGGCAGCGATGTCGTGGATACCGGCGGCGCGGCACATCTCGAAGATACGGTGAGGACAGCGGAGTCCGAAGCCTGGGAGGGAGGAGGTCAGCTAGCATGATCGCGTGGTTGCCAGTGATGAGTGGATACATACCGGGAGGACGGGCCATCAGCTCGACTACAGTGCCTGAAATCTTGGCAGACACATTACCATAGATAGTACGGTTCTCATATCGTCGGACGGGTTTCATGTTGCGGATAGCCAACATCTGAGCTGTCTCTTCAGCCACACCGGCCTCAGTAGACTTTGCCATTCCAAGTCCTAGACGGCCATTGCCGTTACCAGCGATGGCAACCACAGAGGTACTGCGGACCTTGCCCAAACGAGTTTGATTGGAGACCCAACGAGTCACAAGACCTTTGGTCAGCAGCGAGCGAATGTCCTTGAGGCTCATGCCTGTCAGGCGCTTGATCTCCTGGTACTTGCCCGAGTCATCCTGGCCCTGATCCTCGGGGTCCACGGCGTGCTTGTACAAGCCTTTGACACCAGGGACCTTACCAAGATCAGGTGCCTCGGCCGTGTAGGTCCGATCAACACCCGCGGGGCCATCCTGAATGAGCTCAAGATTTGAAGGCTCGACCTCACCCTGACTGCTAAAACCAACAATCTTGTCTAGCTCGGCCTCCCATGCCTCGTCAACAGCCTCATCCAACTTCTCAGCCTGGGAACGAGTCATGAACTCAGGGCCCTTATCGTTTGCAGCGGGCTCAGGGCCATCCTCGGCGATAATGTAGCGTTTGATTAGCTCAGGGTCCTTTTCAATGTCCTTGAGCTCATCCTCAGTGAGATCTATCAAGTCCTCTCCATGGCTCTCCTTCACACGTCGCAGTGCTCGAACCATGGCTCGGGTAAGTTGGTCGCTCGTCTTCTTGTCAGTGATCTTCATCATTTTTTGTCCGTAATTGTCGATCCATTCGCTTTTGTCAGGCCATTGCACCTCTCTCGGGGTGCCTTCGATCTCCGGCTTGATATCGTAGCGGGGGTCCAGCACGGTATAATCCTCGATGTATGTTGGCTTGTAGGGATCGTCACGTAACCGACCCTGAATGATCAAGTCTTCAGGGCTGACGGCTTTCTCGCCCAACTCAATAGCCTCAAGCTGCTCTGGTGTGTAAGAGGCTTTGAGGTTCTCAAGATCCTGCTTGGACAGGTCGGCAAACTTGTCCTGCTTGTACTTGTCCATGCCCGCCGTAAATTCACCCGACTCCCTGATCAGACCTAGCTCCTGGGCCGTGACATTTCGAAACCGAGACTTTCGCTTCGACCTTGGTGGTGTGCTGTGGAATTGACTACATGGTGCGAGAGGGACGGTGACTGAAGTGGTTCGGGATGAGGCGATGCACCTGCCGAGGAGGTTGCGCGCCGGACGTGCGACGCTCATGGTCGGCACGAGGTTGAGGAGTATTAATTTGACGAGGGCCAGCGGCAATGGAAGAGGAGGAGGCGGAGGTCGGATTTATTGGCGTTGCTCTCTCTCGCTCTCGTCCTCTCTCTCTCGTATCTCTCACACGAGCTAGAGATTTTTTGGGGACCCAAGAAATGGATGGTTCTCAATTGACATGACCCCCATGCGGTTAGCGGTTGCTGGACAGCAAAAGCCAAAAGCCAATCAAATCGGGACTAGAGCCGATTCTCGTCCACAATCACGTGCTCTAGAGCACTGTTTGTCTAAATTAACCTCATCCATTGTCGGAACGTTCCCTGAACGAACGGTCTCAACCACCTCAATGCTCCTGACTTAGCATCAGTGACGCCGTTAAGAGTGTAACTGAACGGTCTCTTCTTCTTACTAGCCGCTTGCTTTATCGTACTCTCACAATTGTATCGTCGGCCATAACCAATCATGAGCCACCTTCACATCAGTCGACCTTTGTTACAAGGTGAAACGTCTCAGTAACACCCCTGGGAGCCATGCGACTGTTAGGGGTCTTCCACCGTTGTCACCACTCACTGGGTGGACCATCTACCACATTTGCTTCGCGTCCCGTCTGTCACTTTGACTCTTTTCCTCTTCCCATAGCTACCTCGATCTCTGTACGCCTTTTATTCTATTCCATTCAAAGAACATATTATCTTCCGTTCCTACTCTGTACGTGACTGGCGCACTGTACGGCTTAATTGAATTTGAAAAATCCGGCATTCCTTTATCAAAAATACTCTTCCTAATACTACGACTACGACAACTTCATCATCATACCCAAACATACCTCGTCCTTCACGATGGGTCAATTCGACTGGTTCTCCTCTATCGGTGCTACAGACGAGGCTGTTGCTGTCCTCAACGACCAACCCATTATTTTCACCATCCTCTTGGTGGTCCTTGTGGCCGTCATTCTGCAAATCGTCCTTCTCTGGTACATTCACTATGCAACCATGAAGCCCGAGCAGCGCAAAGCAAAACAGGACAAGAAAGATAAGAAGAAAGCGGGCAAGACAGCAAAGCCAAGCAAATAAGCATCATCTATTCCTTCAGCAATTATCAACGGCAATCTTTGTCCTGGCCCACGACCCTCATTTGCAATCTTATCGACTTACATTCAACATTACATCTGCCTCACGATTTCTATAGAACAGGCTTAAGCGTCACCTTACGCTTGCCTCTCCCATATGCTATCTATAATATATCAATCTTTCCTTGGAGCATCGTCAATTCCCGCCATTCTGGTCAAATCTTTTTTCAGTTTCCGAGTGACACGTTTTCATCATCAGATGTTAGTCTAAGTTACACTGGCTGTCGCAGATCAGCCAGTAGTCTAGACTCGGGAAGTTTGCTGGGTCGACTATTGTCTCTTGTCCTCTTGCGAAGTCAATATCCTGTCTCATCCAAGCTTGCTCAAGTGGTATCTCATTCATGAATTCCATTGTGTCAAAACCAGTTCCAAGCCGACCAGTTTCACCAAGCCATGGCTCTGGCCAAACTATGGAGACTGGGCTACTTGTAGCATCGCTCCATAGATCTTGGTCGATTTCGAGAACTTCGGGACTCAAATCAGTTATTGCTTCGTGATGCTCCTCATCCTTCGCAATGTCGAGGTACCCATCCATGATGTCCCAGCTTACATCCATCATTGTAATGCTCCGACTTTTTTGATGCACGCATTCCCCTGATTCTGGCGCCTTTTTATCTGTCGATCCAATTGACGGCTGTAATCCAGGAATAACAAACCCTCGGCCTGAAATGCGAGAATTTCGAGTTGGGAACATGATTCTTTTCGGCGTTCTCCTATTTGTTGATGGAGGCACATTGACGTGTAGAAGAAGTACCTCCCATGCCTTTCTCTCCAGTATGTCCACAGAGCCGTTTTTTGCACTCTGGGGGCGAGAATAAGCCTTGTAGCCCGATGCTAGATCAGCCACTTGCTGTCTGAGCACCGGAGATTCGGCATGCTGCATACTTGCTAAGGATGTGGCAATGATGGGTAGTAGTTCGGCGCGGTCCGATATGCTCTGCTTCTTTTATCAGCGACTGAAATAGAGAATTGCTGAGGCCCATACCTTGAGATAAGACATATGAAATACTCCCGGCGCAAGCTTGGTGAGGCAGTAACAAAGTCCGCATCCCCACACTTGGTAGCCCCTGTACGACCTCTCTGGCGCAAGCATTAACTGCTCAAAGAGAATTTCGATGAGGGACGATGACTGCAGGTCTTTCAATACTTTGATGTCCTTAATGGTATCCTCCTGGGAGAGAGTCTGCGATGCATTCCCACTCTCTTCGCATGGTGAGTTAAGACTGAACATGAAGCTGTCAATAGCTTGTTGGTCCACCAGGTCCAGAGTGCCTAGCAGATTGCTCTCGATACAGCCTTCAACCCTTTTCTTCTGCTTTCCCCTCTTCTTCCGCCGCTTACTTGTCTTTAAACAGTTTCGAGAATGTTCTTCTCCTTGAGAGACGTTGCGCACATCGATCGACAACGTTAGCTTCCGAAATGTAGTGGTATAGGCGGAAACTGGGGCAACGAGAGCTGATGAGAGATCTGGGTGCTGGAGTGAGAAAGATAGGAGTCCAGGTTGCTGAACTGGATATGTCCGGTTTGGTCCTAGATGAACGCCTAGGCGACCCCAGACCTGATCAACTCAGTTTCAACTAAGTCGGAAGTTCCAGAGCATAGCAAACATACCTCGCAACCGCGGACTGCCTCAGCGATGGTATTGAGACTTTCCGTCTCAAGGATCGGATGCCCATTGAGTGCAATAGAAACCTCAAGGCCACAAGCACCGGACCGAGCAATCCAAAGATGAGAATCTTCCACTGCCGAGGAGAGATCTCTGATCGTTGCAAAATGCCGTGCGCCATCAGGGGCATCAATATTGATCGATGCTGAAGCTGAAAGTTCGACGTTTGCCTGGTTTGCAATCACACGGATAGTCGGGAGTCGCAACGCGCACGACATTGTTATTCCATGCTTGACCAGGCAATGGGAGGGAGGCGATGCCTATGAAATATTCTGCGGTGCTGGTGGAAAATGATCTCGAGGATTGTTCTAGGTTGGGACCAAGGAAGGAGCTGATTGCATCACAATAACCTAAGGCAGGTACCCAATGTGAGAAGCACCCAACGGGACAGTGGAAAGAAGGAGCGATCTGACAAAGTCCATCATTTGCTAAGGTAGGTGTTCAAGGCAGGTACAAATCAATATGCGACAATCATCCAAAATGCTATAGGCAGTTGAGAGATGTTGATAGATATCGTAGCCAAGTCGCTAATCATTAGGGTGTGTCCAAAACATGAGTCCCTACTAAGTCACTAAGGTAAGTCAACCACATAAATCCAAGGTGTGTACATCATTATCTGGCTACTAATGTTCGGTCCAAGCCAATAGGCGCACAAAGTCTATAAAATGCCCCCAATGTTTGCATCCATAGGTAAGTATAGTGCGCATGCGTGCTCCGTAAACTCCGTGCGATCAATTGATAGATTACTTTGCAAACCATGGGAACTTCTTCTTCGGCGGCTCAGCGAAATTCCCTGAGCCACTTTCGACTTGCACACTTCGCTGATAAATGTCCTGTATGACTCCGTTAGTTTGTGTCAAGAGATCATGCAACTGAATCTCACCTCTTCATCCGTTGGCATGCGACAACCCAGAATCAGTTCTCTTGCAGTGTCGTGCTTGGTTAGATTTGGATATGATGTGCTCTGGCTCTTCATGATTGGTAACAGGACCTCGCCTAGAACCTCAAACTTCTTCCAATTGATGCGATCTCCATCCGTGCCGACAAATGTTCGGCTTCCCTCCTCTGCTGACACCAAGTCTCTTCGATGAAGGGGAATGAAAGGAATCCGGGGAAGGGAGGAATTTTCCCAGGCTAGGCGGTAAGCGAAATGACTCTTCTGAGTTCCCATCAATATGCCTAACCGCGCAAACCGCTTTTGGACTTCTGCTGGTACCAGTGTTCTCGTCTGATTTAATCGATGAATGGCCGTTCCGTTCACACCTGCTAGAATGGCTGCCAGTCCATTATAGTTGTTAAGTTGCCGCAGCTTAAGTGAAATATTCATGAACTTCTCTAATATTAGCGCTCGATGCTTGGCCTTGTCCCGCAGCAGAATCATGTTGGCAACCCATTTGGCAACATGATTGAAATGGTTGATCATTCGATTCACATTCCGTAAACTCTTGCAACGCTCCTTTTGGGATGCGGATAGGCTGACATGTCGAACGAAATCGCGTATTCGAATTGAGGAAAACATGATCCAGTCGATTCTGGTCAGCTCATCCGCAACATCATCGTCGGGGATGTCCATGAATATATGGTAGCGGAATTTGTTCATAGGTAAGTTGTCCGTAGGTTCCAGGTTGCTTGCAGCTCTTTCGTAGTCCTCAAACGTATGAAAATGCACCTGGCTCGAGACACTGCTGCTTCTGTCCGCAAGAGAGACCTCCGAGCTTCCAGATGGTCTTACATCCATGTCCGACTCCACCGTCAACACACTCACACCCGATGACAGCTCGTTCATGTCCTTTGACAAGATCTCACTTGCGAGCTTATCGCTAGTCTCGTCCGAGTTTGCCCACCCTGTATCGTCATCTTCCACGACATTGAATTGGAGGTGTCGTCGCATATGTTGCGCTGCAATTGAGAAAATCGGTTCTGTACTCAGATGCCTGATAAACTCCTCCAAGTTTCGTCTAGTTTGAGGGCGAGCGAAGTCGCCTGGGTAAAGTGATACCCATTTCGCGACCACTTCAATAATTCGGAGCTGTGTGGCTGTCTTGGAAAGGTAATGCGCTGTCTTATCGTCTCTCACTTTATCCAGTCGGGTTAAAATGGCAGTAAATAGCTCACCAGGAGCTGCAAACTTGCGATAAAGACAGAGAAAAACATCAGAGAAGTTGTTGTCGATTCTAGTCAAGCGAGGAGCAAGAAGTCGATCAACGAGCTCATCGAATGTTACGCCTGCCATCTTCGCTTGCTTATCCAGCGTGTTATCGTCATTTCTTTGAAGTATCGGGATGTCATCGGAGTATCGGTAGGATTCTGCATCAGACTCATCCACATCCAAGAATGAATCGGTACTGGGTCTATCGAGTCGAATGCCAGGAGTCCTCAACATGTTATTGAGTGTTTGCGCTTGGCCCAGTTCTCCTGCCTCGGGATTCGAGCTGGCTATATGACCCTGCCTGGGGCTACGAGACGACTGCGCTCGGTAGTTTTCGTTAATTGGTGGATTGGAGAAACCCTTTAGTAAAGAGAAATCGGAGCTTGCTCGACTATGTTTGCTATGTTGGCTAATGGGGCGCCCGGTGCCAACGTCAGGAGCTTCCAGATTGGCAGCAGACTGCGCTCGCCTGCGCGAGAACGTTTCGCCATTTTCTTCTATACCATGGTTAGCAACAGTCTGCCAGTATTATCTTCCTTGTGCACTCGCCTCTTCGATGGGCTATTGCGGCCCTCAAGATGGTGTGGAGGCATGTTTTGGCAACATCAACGTCATTTGAGGAGATTTTGTAGGTTGAAACACAAGATTTGAAGAGTTGATGATTCGCAATGGCTTCGGCGTTGACCTGCCATTCCGCTTCAGGGGTTTCACATTTGCAAGCCACCAGACTAGCCGGTAAACCAGAGTTCGTGAGGGCCGCTAGAATGGAACATTTAGTATAGCCTCAACCATTCAAATAGATGGATTTCATACCCAAAGTCTGAGGTAGTTCACGCACAGATTCATGATTGGTGACATCATATAATATAAGAGCAGCATCGACGCGGGGGACGATATGCCCATTGATCTGTTTTGGCCACTGGATGGGCTGCGTAGGGTTCAATTCGAAATACTCTAGGTCCAGCTCGAGTAGAGTTACGGCGTGAGAGTTGTTGTCAACCAACATGCGGACGCTAGAAGCATTCGAGATAGGTGGGCGAGACAGGCCCAAGACCCGCTGGACAAAGGACGATTTGCCAACGCCGGTGGAACCGATGACGGCAATGTTGAAACTTTCCATAGTCGGTGATGATTGGGACTGTATAGCGTCAAGCTGTTGTCAGCCGTTTGTCGCAAAACTGCCTCTACCATCCAAACCCCGGATGACTGTTTGTTGAGCAACGCTGCCCCGCGATAGCTAGGGTGGGGCCGCATGTGATGGAACATGGTTACATACCCAGTACGAAGAGGGTGTAGCGGTCAAAGATTCTCGTCGTGGAGGCGGCCAGTATTGGCTTGATTCGTTATCATCGCTGTCGGGCTTCACTTTCTTTCTGCCGCCGCTTCTGCGCTTGGCTTGACTGGCCGCTTTGCCAAAGTCGTGCCCCTTTGTGTCGTGAAAAAGATGCTCGTGGTCCTCGTCTTCTAGCGATTGGTAGACCGAACTTCCATCAGATTGGTCCTCGTCCTCGGAAACTGCAGCAGCTTGAACGGCCGGGTCGTAGGTCTGGAAGAAGGGGTCGTCAATAATTGAACCGACTGAGTCTCGATGGCCGTTGGCCGGGGCTGAAGGATCGGAGTCGCTTTCGATGTCGGGGTCTATGGACGCCGGGCTTGAAGCGGTAATGCCTGAAGTTGCGTGAGCACTCTGTGAGTCAACATAATTGGGTTGCATTGTCGCAACTTCAGCGACTAGGCTGAGTGGTAGAGATTAAACATGGGACGGGATAGACTTGATGCCAGCAGGCGCAAATGGCAGATAGAGGGACCAAATCCTTGCGGGGATGGAAGAACTCGTGGAGCTTGCTTGACTAAGGTAGGGTAGCTACAGCAGGGGTTCAAACCAGTAGTAGGCTGTGCGTGAGAAGGGATGAAAACACTCGAGGTCTGAGTAACGAGAGACAAGAAGGCACTAAATGAAGAGAGAAATGCTAGCAAACAAGGGAGGGACACGAATATACCGTACCTTAGTGACTGGGAAGGCTTGCACTGTACTGTGTTGTACAGTACCGTGCTTGGGAAACCAACGGAATGAATTGGTTCGATGTCCAATTGGTGGCAGTTTGGCGACCTAGTGAGAGGGAGGGATGGATGGATGGATGGATGGATGCGCAGATACCGCGGAAACAAGCACTGCGTCCTTTGGGTGACAGCCAACAGGCGAGACAAATTGAACGGGTAACTTGAATTAGTATAAAGCACTGAATGATCAGAACAACAAAGATTGGAGTCCTTCCGGCTCTTGTCTTGAGGTACACGCCGGGCCACTACCTATTCTGAGGCAATACCCAATACAGGCACCAATGCACAGAGTTGAGACACCCAACTCGGAGTACTCGAAACCTATTCGAAACCCATCGTGTTAGTCCAATTCGACCAACCTTAAGCCATAAAACGGAAGCCAAGAGCGTTTACACAACGTGACAATGCATGGCATTCCGTCCGCAACCGGGAGAACTACCTAATACTGTGCAACCAGAGTGGCCCAACTACAGCACTGCAATTGAATAGTGCTGGTTGAAGCCCAGGCTGGACTGGATATATCTTGTGCAAATCTGAGGAGAAGGACCTCGAACAGATGTCAGGAGAGGGGAGGAGAGGATGCGCTACTACGCGCTGAAGCGGACCCGGCGTCGTGGGTTGAAGAGTGGATGCGTGTGCGTACAGTGTGTAGGCGGATGCAGACGCCTCTGACTCGGAACGGAGGAGAGCCACGAGGGGAAAACTCCCGAGGAACGCGATGCCTAGGAATGGACAGAGAGTATCATCAATCTTGACACCGTCAAGTTCGACTGCGCGAAATGTCGAATCTGGCACAAAGAGGGGAGAGAGCTAGAACCGAGCCTGTGGCTCGGAAAAGGGAACGTTTTAGGAGTGGATGGGATTGTCTAAGGTACGGTACGGGAGACTTAGTTGGGCAGGCTATTTCCAGTTAAGGAAACTGGGTTCAAAGCGTTATGCAGGACTTGGGCAAGTCAACCTAATAACTCACTCATTTCTCGGCGTTGTTCTGGGGACTGATTTAAATTGAGTGCTGAAGATCAACGGTAATAGCAACCATCCCTAACAATATAACAGGCCACAGGCCAAAAAAGAATGCGGCACGGTATCGGCATCGGCGCGGCACGAAACCGTTCCTGGAACGCAAACAAAGGGTCTTTGTCCTCAACTGAGACAGTCAGCAACTCTCTGCTTCTATATAAAGGACCTCGAACCCAATTAACCAAGACTGACTGGCCTTCGGGGCTTCTTGGTTTCCACGCATTCTAATTGCACATCGCCCAGGATCCAATCCCGCGTTCTGTGTTGACGCTTTGCTGCCCATTGGCCAGTGCACAAATAGCCAACAGGGACTTACCTAGCACTTGATCATTCTACACAATCACAAGACTCACGTTATACCAGTTCCTGGTTGATAGGTAACCACTTCAGCCAGCCACGAAGGACCAGTGCTGATAGTGGATCCTGGTACATTGCACCCATCATGTTGATTCTGCCTTATGGTCTTCACATCCAGGACATCCAGTAGTGGCCGTTTAGACCTCACTCGCTCATCCCCAATCCTCACCTACCGAGCTACCTCAATGCACTTGAATTAGTAACTTACATTGGACACCACAAGAGTCGAGCTTCTTCCAGGCCGGCCTCATGGATGCCATGCAGCATACTATAACCAGGGCAACGGGCGTTATAATACGAGCCCGTGGAAACACCTGGTCCATTCGGCTCTCATCATTTGTCAGTTTCACTGTCTTGCATATTCCTCACCGAATCCTTCTTAATCGATGCATGAATTGTTCATACCCTATGAGCTTGAAATTCTCTAAAATGATAGAGTCATATGAGGAAGATTTGCTATTTTCCCGAATCCTTCAGCTTCAGTGCTTGCTCCTAGAGAGGCATTCGGCAGTAGAGCAAGCACAACTCCAAGACTCTCACCAGTCGACACTTC
This sequence comes from Fusarium phyllophilum, assembly GCA_013396025.1. Classification (NCBI taxonomy): domain Eukaryota; kingdom Fungi; phylum Ascomycota; class Sordariomycetes; order Hypocreales; family Nectriaceae; genus Fusarium; species Fusarium phyllophilum. The sequence goes on along the minus strand of JAAOAQ010000176.1, from coordinate 471 downwards.
GACACAATCAGAAGCCTGGTGTCGTGTTCTATTCTCCTACCAAGTTCAAAGCTCAAACGGTCGACTGAGATCTGAAAGCCTATGGTGATAAAGTTCAGAATTTGCAAGAGGATATATCGTTGACACCCAGCTGTCATATGGCCCACGACTCGACTGCTCATTACTAATAATTCTCAAGACACTTCTTCTGTTGTTGAGATGGAATGGAAAACAAGGCAGATCGCTCCGTTTCCCCAACAGGCACCTTCCAGAGAGCGTATCTAAAGACGTTGGTAGTTGTTAACGCTTATCCGTATGCGATCGTAATTATGGGACTAGAAGATATTCAAACTAGCACCTCGCAGATTCGCTCACTGGCTTTGGGGACACGATTCATGAGATAACACCAACGAATAAACTTTGGTGGTTCGCAACTAAAAGAGACTCAACTTGACAATCTGCCTGGTATTATCATCTGGCCAACTAGTTGGC
>JAAOAQ010000174.1:0-93425 GCA_013396025.1 Fusarium phyllophilum | reverse complement strand
ATTAAGAAGTTATACTAATATTTACGCTTAAAATAGCATTAAGATTACTATACCTATTATATAAAAGAAATATATAGCACTATTAAAGAGTTATTAGAGGCTATGTAACTATACCGGGTTAAATGTAATATCAGTAGTAGGGAAATGCAGGACTAACTTAAATAGCGTTAGTTATTTATTAGTAGACTACAGAGATGTCGGGGTAATTAACATTGAGCACCTCAATTCCGTCCCCATTTTCGAGTTCCCCAGTTTCCTTCCTCCCCTCATCAATCAATTCAATCCATCCTGCCCAAAATGCCAGCTCCAGCTCCAGCTCCAAGCAACCGCCGCATGCCTCTCAGTTGTGAGCCATGTCGCCGACGAAAGATCAAGTGCCCGCGCAACAACAGCCGTGGCCGAACTCCTTGCGACACTTGTGTGCGCAGGGGTATACCTGACAACGAGTGCATCTATCTTCGGGATCAGTCGTCACGGCGTAACGCCCAGATGGCTCGACATGCCGACAACTCGGCTCTTGTGGCTCGCATTGACCGACTGGAAGAACTGTTGCGACGAAGCGTCTCGCATGCGGGTTCAGAGACCAGAAAGCTACATCCAGAACTAGAGCTGGAGCTGGAACCAGAACCAGAACAGGCAGCAGATTTCCTGTCCCCAGAATCGACCCTCCATCAGTCGGCAACCACTTGGTCTTCCACTCAAAGTGATGCGTCACTCACCCAGCCTCATGCGAGTATGCCGCTAGTAGGAGTCATTATCCGTTATGAATCTGGCCACGAGCGATTTGAGTCAGTCTCTTCACAATGGTCGCCTATGATTCAAAACAATCCTGTTGTGATTGGCGTCAAGACGGACATGGCTGAGAACACATCTGGATCTATGCCATTTTCTATGAACAACTTAAGCATAGCCGATCTTCTGGAGTTGCTCCCTCCTGCCTCTTATTGCGATCAACTGAAGAAGCTCTATTTCGATACTTTTGCACCAGTGAGTACCCCAGCATGCATACCGCCCTCTTTTCACTTTCCAATAAATTATATTATAGCTGTTTCATATCCTACACGACCCTACATTCGAGATTGGCTACCTTCGCTTTCAATCTGATCCTGAGAAGGTATCTTTGGCTTGGCTTGGCTTGTTATTCGCTATACTCAGCATAGCCGTTATCGCCTTGCCTCAAGATAGCCCACTTCTTCGAGAGCTGGGCAAACGCAGTTCTGTGCTGGACAACATGTCGTTACTCAGTAGCCGCTATAGAGGAGGGGTCATGAAATGCCTCGAAGCAGACCACTACCTCTGGAGACACAACATGAACACTCTGCAAGCTTTGGTAATCTTAATCTATGGAATCAATCATACTCATGGACAATCTTGGGCTTTGCTCGGATCGGCCCGGAATATCGCACTCTCTCTGGGCTGCCATATTGACCCAACGTTTTTCCAGATGGAGCCAATCAGGGTGGAAGAAAGACGACGGTGCTGGGCTGGACTTAAAATGCTTTACACGATACAAAACACGACTCTAGGCATCTTGGATACCACTCACATACCTTCGACCGTGAAACCACCGATTGACATCAACGATAACGAGCTTGGAGTCGGCTGTCAAATGCCCCGATCACGAGAAGGACCAACTCAGATGTCATACCTCCTACTCAAGTTTGAACTTTACGATCTCTGTACTCGCATCTGTAGCCATGTGTTTGAATCCTCACCGACAGCCGTGTACGACAAAGTCCAGGCCCTCGATGCAGAAATAGTAGCCATGCGAGACAAGCTGAACTACAAATATCTCTTCGATGTCTCGATTGCAGCCCACCATTCAGTCCAACTGAATATCCTTTTCGGCTACACACACCAACTCACTCTCCTCCTTCATCGACTGGTCCTGCGACAAGGAGCTTCTGGCTATACTCGCGAAAACTGGCTTAGTTCCCAGACTAAGTGCATCGAGAGTTCTAAAGAATTGCTTGGTATACATCATGCGTTCCACGAAAACCCGAGCTTCTATCCGTACCAGTGGTATAATCGCGGACTGGGAAGTTTTCACGCGTTTCACGCTGCAGTCTGTCTCGCTCATATCTGCATGAGTGGCACAAATCTCGATTCTTCAAACAAGACTTCGTTTCAGGAACTCATTCGCGACTCGCTCCAAGTGTTTCGGTATTTCATGGAAACTGGTATCAGTGCGATTTGTACTAAAGCGACTCCCATCCTAGAGAAAGTATTGTACGTATGGACTTTTGATATGACTATGACTATACACTACTAATGCGCAAGTATGAGCGTCATGAATAGTCGTGATTCAAGCTCAAGGAGTGAATCTATGTACCATCTCTCAGACTCGTCCCATGGAAATGATGCAGAGCTATTTGACGAGTACATCGAGAACCTGGCACCCCAACAATGGCTATCCCCTTCTAACATGGGTTGGGAAGGTTGGGCAACGATCTTAGAGCATGGATCTATGGAAAATGTATTTTGAGTAGCAGTGGTTGACCCCAACGTCAACGTCAACGTCAACGTCTTGGGTACTATAAACAGTCTCCGTTGCCTGGATATGAGCACTTGCTTTGGAACTGAGGCAACAGCGATTAACAAGGTCAGTGGGCAGATTCGACGTCATATATATTCACAATCAGATACTAGGGAACAAAGAATTTGATAGCGTCTAGTCTGGTTGTAAGGTTTCACTTTGAGTAGAAATAAACTATTAGAATTATATATCATGACATTTATGCTACTAATAACCATTAATCCACAGAATAATTGTTTTAGTCATTAGGTTATCTGAAAGCCTTAATCACTCGTAGAGTGGCTTAATTGCCACGTAGCAACACTTCTAACAGGTCCAACTTATGCATCTTTATACATCGGGAAGGTAGGAACTTCAAATGGAGTAACACCTCCTGCAAAGAGACCTGCACAGCCTGCCCAATCTTTGGAAGATGATCAGTAAGGGCGCGGCTCTGGAACAGGAATAACTTACAGCTCAGAAAAGCAACCAAGTAGCCAAAGGCATAACCTGCGTTGAGGACGGAGGTACTGTTTACCATATTGCCAGCAGCAAGTAAGATAAGGCAGATATCCAATGCCAGAAGGTCAAGGAAGAGGACCCAGGAGCTTCGCACTGCGGCTATGGTATAGATAACCGTTAGGATGAACCATGCCCATATATACATAGCGATCGCCTGCTGGAAGTCGGGACTCAAGGCACCAGACTTATCCGTATATGCAGCAATAATGCCCGAGCCAGGAAGATAGATCATGCTGTACGAGATGTTGAAGGCGCCGTAGGACATAAAGACAGCTGTGCCAAAGGTATTTCCAGTAACGAATTCCATAATTCCGACGATGTACTGACAGATGCCGCCGAAGAAGATGAGTACGGCAATCATGACATTCGGGGTCTGGATCCCACGAGCGTGGACACCGAAGCTGGAAATGAGAAAGATGCCTGATTGGTTAGCCGGGAAGTGTCGTACTAAGGCGGCTGTAGGTACTGTACCTGTCCCGAAAGAGAGCAGACCGAGTGGCGATGGGTTGGCAAAGCGCCGATGCACGACAGGGAGAGCCGGCTGCCCGCGGTCCTCAACATGGCCACCTGCTGTTGTGCTCGGTCGTAGCTTGTTTTCTACGTCAGACATGGTGTTTGCGTAATGTGTGCTGTTCGGAGTCGGTTCGGTTCTTGAGTGGTGCAAGATACTGCAGGGAAGTTGCCTCCGATCGCGAGGGACGGGGTTAATAATAAAGAGACTCTCGACATCATGCCATCATAGTCTGAGCAACTCAAGCGTATCCATTCCAAGGGGCTTCCCCAGGAATTCTTCACGTTCTACCCAGAAAGAGATTCCAGGCCCGAATATGTCCGCCCTTGCCCCTCCCCCGCACTCCGTCATCTCCGTCATCTCCGCTCTTCACCGCCTTCTCCGTCTTCTCCGTCTACCGATGCACAAACAGCCAAGCGCTTTCGACAAGAGTAATTGATGCATATTTTAAATTAGCTGTTATTTATTTACTCGGCTGATTCTGGTTAATCTGAATCTGAACCAAGCATTGTCCAACCAGTGAGCCAGAATGGGATCTCAGTCTACTTCCAACATTATGCAATACGCTTCCTACGTCCATCCCACCACGGGCTTGCCTCGTGTTGGTCACTATGACTTGGCCAATGGCACCATCCAGCCGCTGAGCTTCACGTCTGGAACCCCTGTGAGGGACCTTTACGAGGTCATAGCTGCAGGAGCGTCTCAAATCATTCCCGACGGTGAGCCGTTGTCTGCCAACGATGTCAAGTTACTGGCGCCCATTTCTGGCCGAGACATTATGGCTGTCGGCAAGAACTACATGGAGCACGCCAAAGAGTTCAACAGCTCAGGCTATGACAGCTCTGATAAAACAGACCGACCTAGCCATCCAGTGATCTTTACCAAAAGGGCTACGTCCATCATCGCTCATGGGGAAACTATACTTCCTCACCCCGAGTTCTCACAAACTCTGGATTATGAGGGGGAGATTGGTGTCATTATTGGTAAGACAGGGTATCGTGTTAGTGAAGCTGACGCATGGGACTACGTCTGGGGCTACACCAACATCAATGATATGACTGCGCGTGAGCGTCAGCGCGACCACAAGCAGTTCTTCATTGGAAAGTCTCCCGATACCTTCTGCCCTATTGTAAGTCAAGTCAAGACTAGCCCCTAATATGAGTCATGATCTAATTATCTTGTTCAGGGCCCTGTTGCTGTCTCGAAAGACGACCTGCCATCTGTTTTGAAGGTCGAGACCCATGTCAACGGTGAGCTTAGGCAAAGCTCTACGACCCAAGATCTCATCTTTTCCATCCCCACCTTGATCAAGACTATTTCCGAAGGCCAAACCCTGCAGCCTGGTGATGTTATTGCTACTGGCACTGTAAGTTGGACCCTTTTACCGATTGACTATTGGTTCATCTCGGCTGACTGTTATGACAAGCCCGCTGGTGTTGGCATTGGTAAGAACCCACCGGTTTTTCTCCAGCCTGGCGACGAGGTTTCTGTCTCTGTCACAGGGCTAGGCACCTTGTCCAACATAATTGGAACGGCAGAAACTTCGAACCCAACTGTTCACCGGGTTTCTTCCAACTCGCCATTTCGCATCAACAACTTGGCCAAGACCCTTGATGCTGGCGTTGGGCTGACCAAACTCAATGGCAAGCAACTCAACTACCAGAGAAAAGGCTCTGGAAGCAACCACGTTGTCTTTGTGCACGGTCTGGGCGGCACTCAGGATTACTGGGCCCCCTTGATCTCCAAGCTTTCCCTATCTGAGAACAACTCCCTTCACTTATTTGACTTGGAGGGCCATGGTCTCAGCCCGACTCATCCCTTCAGCAAGCTGAGCATCGAGTCCTTTGCACAGGACATTCGATCCATCTTCGATGCAGCCGACATTACTTCATCTGCTCCTGCTACCCTCTTCGCCCATTCTCTTGGATGCTTGGCAGCCATAAACTTCACGTTGAGTAACCCTAGCCTTGTTCGCAAGTTGATCCTTGTCGGGCCCCCTCCATCGCCTCTACCGGACGCAGCATCCAAGGGTGCGTATGCCCGCGCGGCTATAGTCAGAAGCTCGGGCATGGCACATGTTGTCGATGCTGTAGTGGATGCAGGAACATCAGCGCACTCCAAAAAGACTAACCCCGTCGCAATCGCTGCCGTTAGACTCAGTCTTCTTGGCCAAGATCCCGAATCTTATGCCAAAGCAACCTGGGCGCTCGCCGGGGCTACCCAGGAGCTCAAAATTGAGCAGATACAAGCCAGGACTCTCATCATTACTGGTGACGAAGATAAGGTTTCTCCTCCTTCTCTGTGTGAAAAGTATGCGTCTCGTATCGAAAATGCAGAGCTTGTAGTGTTGCATAACGTTGGACATTGGCATGTCTTTGAGAATATTGACGGTGTTGCTCGAGCAGTGAAGGAGTTTCTGTAAGTACAATATTAGTGGGCAAAATCAAAGAGAACAATATCTACAGAATGCATTACTATCAACTCAAACTACAGTAGTCTCCCAAGAAAGTGCACAAAGTTACCCGTAGATTCTTCCCTTGTCATTCATATATATAAAACTAACTCCTTACCAAGAAAGAAGCCATTATTACAGTATTTCACGCAGAGCTACTATAAATAGATTCGGGAATCGATGATAATCATACCTGGGATGCCATGCCTCTAGAATACACATTTACGTCGTTGCCTTAGCTGGGGTGAAAGTAATCTCGAATTTGCATGTGCCTAATTCTCCGAGTTCCAAAGCCTCCGAAGCCCAACAAATCTCGGGGGTTCTTTGAACTTGTTCTTGATTCCATTAGTCCATCCTATGCGAATTGGTCTACCAAACTCGATTAGATCCTTCTCACTATGAAATCTCCAGAACTGCCAGGAACAATTGCTCCCTCTAAAAGATTCGATGACACGAGCGCCCCCAGGATGGCTGTGCACAAACTCTGTGCAGTCGTATATAACGTCGTCTATTATGACCCATAGGTGACCGTTGCAGCACGCATCCACGACTGTCTCTGGTTCGATGAATGGCAAGGCGCTGCTTTCAGTGGTTATTGATGCCGGCTTGTATTGGCTTGGGTCGCTCGAATTTTCAATAAATGCCACGGACGGTGAAAGATCAGCTTTTGTGTCCCTGACAGTTTGGACCACGTCGCTGGGTGAGTGCGTCGAGCGAGAGTTGGAGTTCGACCAGAACATGATGAAGAACTGATGGACTGGATCAACGAAGGACCAGGTGTGTAGTGTAATTGTCAGTGACCATTTGTTATACTATAAGCTGCCGGGTGAATTGAAACATGTGTCGGCAAGAAAAAGACACAGAAAACTTTAAGTCCGACGGCCCGGACTCGGTTACTCCAAGCCCAGGCACTCCGAACCAACTTGGTGGCGATCCCCCGCATTACATGACACGCCACACACGGAGATGGCGGCGATGCGCGGGGAAGGCTGCTCCAAGTCTCGGAGATGTGAATTGCCGTGAGTGGCACAGCGGACATACGATGTCGCGCGGAGATGTGTCCTGGCTAAGCGCTCCTCTGTACATAATTATGCTTCCCCATGGGGTATGTATAACTCGTCTTATCTCGCATAGGCCTATGTCTCTCAGCGATAAGCACAAGCTAAGATACACTCGACAATGACTAAAGGAGAAATCATCAAGACTTCATGGCCTCAAGGGTCTCACGATTCCTGGTCAGGACAGTCAATCTTTGCCGAAAGGTTTCCTAAAAACATCGAGTTCATCAACAACTTGAAGCTTGACAAGAAGCTCCAGCCTAAAAAGTACGAGATCGAGGGAACACACCCAGAGTCAAAGATTCTCTTTAAGAATGTTAATATTATTGAGTCTACGGGGCGTGAGCCGTACAAGGGTGATGTCTTGATTCAAGGTATGTTGTAAAATAAGATTGAATAACACAGTCTTACTCAACGCAAAACAGGTGAAAGAATCACTGCTGTTGGTCAAGTTCCTAACAGAGAAGAACTCGAGAAAGACCCTACTGTTCGTGTCTTTGAGGGAAGAGGCAGAACACTCATGTCAGGCCTCGGAGATGGGCATACTCATTTCACCTGGAATGGAGGTGACCTCAACAGGCTCGGAGAGCTCGATGTCGAGGAGCATGTCCTCCTGACAATCAAAAGTGCCCAATGCTTTCTTGACTCGGGATACACCATGTAAGTATCTGCACGCTTCTTCTACGTCGGCGGTTCTAACACTTCTCCGTAGGTGTTTTGGAGCGGCCTCAGCTAAAGACCGTTTGGATGTAGTAGTGCGAGACGCAATCAACGCTGGTGATATTCCAGGTCCTCGTTATCTTGCCAATGCAAGAGAGATCGCCAAGCCTGAAGGCGAATTGGTCGCGGATATTACTCGATTCGCTGACGGTCCAGATGGTAAGTGGACGATGATTCCGAATCCCCACACGAATTAAGCACCTGGGCTGACCTGATAGAAATGCGCGAGGTGATCAAACACAACATCGAAACCATAGGCGTCGATAACATCAAGCTAAGCATCTCTGGCGAGGAAATCACCGAGATTCGTTCAGCCGAGGACTGCTACTTCAACGACCAGGAAATGGCTGCCTGTGTCGATGAGGCACACAAGCGCGGAAAGCGTCTATGCGCACATGCTCGAGCCAGAGATTCAGTAAAGATGTGTGTGCAGCATGGCGTGGATGTTATATACCATGGCAGCTATATTGATGACGAAGGTGTGTATGCTTTCTATCAGCCTTGATTTTACCTAAAGCTAACGTCATAGGCATGGACATGTTGGAACGTGAGCGTGAGAAATACATCGTTGTCCCAGCTATCAACTGGCTGGTTGCCACGACATACGAAGCTGAGGCCTTTGGATATACACACGAAACAGCAGAGAAGGCAGGATACAAGCGTGAGCTCGACGTTGCGGTTGCTGGACTGCGCGAGATGCACAGACGAGGAATTGTCGTTCTACCAGGAGGGTAAGCCACGCCCCATTCTTGTGCTATATGGTTCTGACTTGCACAGTGACTACGGCTTTGCGTGGACGCCTCACGGAACATATGCGCGTGATCTTGATCATTTCGTCAACCTACTTGGTTTCACCCCGCACGAGAGTATTATCGCTGCGACTGCTGGAGTTGCTGCGCTGTTGATGAGGGGCCACGAGCTTGGTAAGATTAAGCCTCGATACTATGCCGATTGCATACTCGTCGATGGCGATCCCCTGAAGGACATCTCGATCCTGCAGGATCACGATAAGCTTAATGTCATTATCATCAACGGTCGAGTTCATAAGGCAGGAAGGAAGGAGTACTTCATGGATCCATCAGGATCACTGTCGCATGGTATCCCGCGTCATTTAATAGGAGACTTTCCGGAGAAAAAGCAAGCTATGCAGAAGTCATTTTAGAGTAGCAGATCTATAGGTAGTACCCTTACTGGTTTACATAGGAACAGAAAGGATTTCTTGCTGCTATTACTAAACTACTTAACTTTAGATGCATGATACTCACATCACGCGCTCGACATGCTGTTCTGGCAGCCCCCGCAGCAGAACCTGCGCTCAATTCATCAGCTCAGAGCTATCGTCAAATTTCAACGCACTATTCAACTCACCAGCCAGTACTTCCGATACTGTCGTCCGGCTTGTCCACAATGGTGGGAACTGGCATACAGCTCAAGTGGAGGCAAGAAAACTTAAAGTCTTTATCCTAAGGGATGAAAATCTTTAGGTAATCTAGCCTAAGCTTAGGTGTCTCTAGCCTAAGTTTAGAGAACCCTATCCTAAATTTAGGGGATTCTTTACTGAATTTATTTCAGGACCCTCTTTTAAACGTGCAACGGGTCCATGGCATGAAAAGCCCATCTTGTACGGAGCATAACTTTACTATCACAAAGCTTTAAGATTGTATTGCCGGTCTGGAGGAGCAAGCAGCGTAGTGCCAGAAGATGTACCAGTTCACCAAGAACCACCAGCATGAAAGGATACTGATTTGTATTAGGTCCAGAATCCCAGCTTTGAAGGCTAAGATGCAATGAAAGGAAGCTTTCTTTGATGATAGTAAACAGGCAGTTGGTAAGGTCTTTCTGTGCTCTGCCTTCCCACGCTAATCTAATGAGCGAAGGATGGGTTGGGCTTTAGTCTCCCTTGACAACTCTTAACCATGGTCTAATTCTCTTCTAAAGGAGGAAGTTTGGAGTTCTCTATTAGATGATGACAAGCCATGCCGCACCTACAACAAGCCAATTACAGATCCATTGTACTTACTAGAGGAAATGATAAGCTTGGGCTATGTTTACAAAGTCGAAACTGTCACCAGAGCGACCACTAGGGACCATCACGAGGAGCAGGAAGTGAAACTAGTCGATGATGATCATCTTGGCGAGGGTGTACATAACGTATCGTCAGACCTGGTTATCCAATTAGGATTCCTAGGGAAGTTCTGTTCCCATGGAGACTTAGGATTTGCTGTCTTTGACAGTGAAGGAGGAATTGTTGGTTTGTTTTTTTTAGAGGATATACAATTAATGGATCTTTCGATCAGCGATTCGGGTATGCGATGCCTATTGAGCTGGTGTTTCAGGACATTAAAGAGTTCTTAGAGCATGGTATTACGGATATTTGAATTGCCTAGCAGTAGCTGGGCTCCAGTTTCTTTTGAGGGTTTCGGAGTTTAGGAGCAATAGGTCACTACTAGGGTTAATAGCAACCGATGGTTTACAAAAGAATTAACAGCAATTTTGACATCTAAGGCAGCTATTTATGAGATTCCGCGGGTCGCTATTGCTCTATCTTTACGGTATATGAGAACTAACCCTAATCCTCACTTTTATTACCAGTAGGGTAGGTATGGCATAGTGGTTCAAGATCCGACAGGACCGGGACCCGAGGGAGCCGACTTACACGGCCCCGCATGTGATGAACCAATCACACCCCCTTGATCCAGTCCGCGGAGGGCCGAGCTATTCATTCAGTATGAGCTATGTTGCTATTTATCAGTACTCTTCGCCAATTCGCAATCCGGTTTTCATGCATGGGAACGCCCAGTCTCCAACAAACAAGAGACACTTCCAAAATGGCAGGCCAAAATACATTTACTGGCCAGGTATGCACTCATTGTTAACAACTGGAGAAAGCAACCCCGCTAAATCTATAATAGACGGTATGTATCGCAGGCGGGTCTAGAGGTCTAGGCAGGATCATGGCGATGGAGCTTGCGAAACACGGTAAGAGTTCCTGAGGGTCGCAAGCCCAGTGTCCGGTTTAGGCTGATAGTGTTGTTGCCAGGGGCTAGCGTCGTCGTTCTTGCTCGGAACCCGAAGACCCTCGAGGAGGCCAAGGGAGAAATCATGGCCGCTCGTCTATCAGAGGAGCAAACTGTTCACACCATTTCCGTGGATCTTGGCGATCACGCTGCTGTAAGGAGACAAGAACATCTATACATGGCTGGCAGCCTAAGCTAATCAATTACATAGCTGAGAAATGCCATGTCGGAACACAATGCCACGCCAGATATGCTGATTTGCAGCGTTGGTGGCACTACTCCGGATCAGATAGGGTTCCTTGCAGACCTGGCACCTGAATCACTCGCGACCTGCTTTTCATCTAATTACCATGCTTCCCTCTTCATCACACAATGGTGCGTACAGCGTTGGATTCAGCAGCCGGATACAAGTCGCACCAGACGCTTGGTATACATCGCTTCCGGTGCTGCCTTTGTTGCTCTCCCAGGCTACACCGCTTATACACCAGCGAAGACCGCCTTGCGAGCATTAGCAGACACGCTCCGCCAAGAGCTACTGCTATACGGTGACGAGAGCATGTATCGTGTGCATATTGCCTTTCCAGGGGCTTTCATCACGGATTCATTCATCCAGGAGCAGGCGACGAAACCAGAGCTTCTCAAGAACATGGAAGGTTCAAACTACCAGGACGGGGAGGAATTACTCAAAAACGTGCAGAGTGCCGAAGAAATAGCCTCAAAGATTTTCAAAGGTATCAAGAAGGGACGGTACATCATCACAACGGACCTGACGACTGACCTGACGCTGAACAACATGCGGGGCCCAAGCCCTCGCGATAACGCCCTTTACGATGCATTTATGTCATTCGTGGGCTTTTGCGCTTTTCCCTTTGTACGTCGGCGATTCGATAGAATGACCGTTCAGTACGGCTTGGACAAGTCGCTGCGAAAATAGCCCTAGGTGGCATGGGGGAAAGACAAAGTAATCTTGCGAATGTAATTTGATGAGACAGCGGATTGTTGGAAGCCAGGGATTAGGGACACATTGTTGCACTGCTCATCCTAGTCACGATTCACCTCCGCTGAAGAGGTAGTTGCAATTGTCTGAATGTAACCATTCTAACGAGTAGCTCGGTACCCTCAGTTTTATTCCTATTTGTTTAGTAATACCTAGCTTAAGGCTTAATACAGTTGTGCCAACAATGAGTCCTCCCCAATTCAGCTATTCAAGCGCTGTTGCAGGACGCGATAACAAGAGGGGATCTGCTGTAAGTAGGCTTGTAGTAAAGTAAGGATATTGCTGTTCTCTCTGGGCTATCTTTAGTCAGAACAGGTGCTTAATAGCTTGATACTTAAACTCTTAAAGTAATTACTATGGGCGGATACCCTATATTAGGCTCAGGTAGCTAATAAGACTCCATTTACAACACCAAAAGCCTGTATATATTTGCTTCGTCACGATCGTATTTATCACATTTATTTGATCTTCTTACAGACCCATCCTCGAGGTTGTCATCGATATATGATGGCATACTCATCACGATTGATAGGAAGTCCCTGCAGAGCGAGGAAGGGAGAAAACTCGGCAAGATCATGGGGCAGGCAGTCCGCGATAAAATAACTAAAGTCATCGTTGGTAGTGTTTTCTTTGGCGCCAGAGACTGGTTCCTGGAGAAGTCTGGTCTACCTGACGATCAAGTTACCAGCGCTAGCTTGGGCATTGTAGCATGCCCGGGCAGGATTCACTTGACTCTAGGTAGCATAACTAATTATTATTATACGACGGAACCATACTTGTTAAAGTAAAAACAAAGCTTCAATTTAAAAGAATGGCCTTGTCCTATCTGTTCTATGTATTTCCCCCATCACTTTGCGATTCTTTATCTTGTACCTGTTCCACATTCTCAAATGTTTGAAGTAGGTCAGGTTGCCTGATATATGATGTCCTGTTGTAGATGTCCATGTTCATGAAGTGATCTGTGCAGATTTCCTCGGCGGCTGGGCAGAGGAACTCCGAGGCGTTGCCAAACCACCCACAAGGTGTATGGTCCTTGAACATTCGGCTCTGGATGAGGGGCATTGAAAGCTGAGTGTCTTCTTCCTCGAGCCAAACCCTGAGCGCCGTCATGGAGAAGTTCTCAGATATCCAAGAATCTCCGTCCCTGATTCTGCGGTATGTAAGGAGTTCAGTCTGAATCGAGGCCCAGAGAAGCCCAATTCGTAGCCCGTTGCATGGTAGTTTCAGCCAATTGTCGTGAAATTCCTCTTGGAACATGTCCCAGCATGAATCGTGATCCGAGGACTGACTGAAGCCGGACGTCGGAGTACCTGGCCAGTCGTCTCCCAGTGGACTCACCGATCGATGAGGACTGTCGCTTCGCGCTTGTTCCTGTTGCAATAGAGCAAGAGCTAGTACATCAGTGAGACAACCCCAGCCAACTCGGCAACTTTCACTCCAAGCTTCAATGACATCTCCAGGAACGGCTTTTATCAGATCAAGTGGTGAAAGTTGCGTGTGACGGCACTGTCCAGCGTCTGAGGACCTTATTATTTCCTCGACGCAAATATTTGCCTTTATCGAAACGTCCGCCCCTAGGGTAATAAGACATACCACAATTGCAAGTGCTCCAAACAATGTTTCCCCAGGCCTTCCCAGTTGAGCCAGGTAAAATGCCGTGACAACAACCGTATGGAGAGGCCTGAGCCTGAGTTCCAGGCCGCAAGCTGTACAACGTCGCACAAACAATCCACTCTCTGTGTTGATGTTGGGTGAGGCGGGCGAAGCAAATATGGCAACAATGCTGTGATAAATCGCCTGGACGGCTGTGTGACAGAAAGGGTGCTTCCATCTGGTAGGAATCCGAGCATATCCTTGTTTGAAGAGCTCGCGGACCATTGGGGCTTCTGCATCCCATCTACCGCAGATGTCGTTTTCTTCTCCAGGAAATCGATTGAGTGAATGGAACCCGTAGCTCACAATACCTGGTTGAATACTTGTATGGGAACGAAGAATGGCCACCACGAGGGCATCAAGGATCGTGTGTCCATGGTCGTCAAGGTTGTGATAAAACGCAAAGGATGACGGAAGAATTTGACAAAGGTCAGTAAATACCCCGCAGCACTGGTTGCCGCCATCCAGAAATGCAGCTGCAAGGTGGAAGGGATGGATAGCCTCAATTCCTTCTGGCGTCTTTCTCTGGTTATCTTCCCAGAGGTGGTGCAAAAGGTCCCTGTTTGCTGCCATTATTGCCAACTTCCAGGCATCGAACTGAAGCGGGCTTGGGTGCTCTTCTAAGGACCTTGTGATCAAGTCATGGGCCAGAGGAAGGTCTGCTTTTGGTGTGGTGGTAAAGTCATTCGAAGCCAGAGACTGATTCAGTGAGTCTACAAATGAGATTGAATCTGAATGAGCCGGTGGCTGTGAATTTGGCCAAGTAGGCGCCTCCACGCGATCCTCGAATACACAACACTCGGATAACACATGGACGGACCATTTACAGAGCTGTGTCGGTGGTAGAGATAGACTGATGGAGTTCGAGACTTCGGGCGAAGAGGGCGAAGAGGAAAGATTGAGAAATGCCGAGGGCGTCCACGGACTGTTTGGATTCCGTGCTTGGGGTGTGAGGCCGATTGATGGTGTTGAATTTGGGTTCGCCGTTTCCTTACCCCAAATCTTTGCCAGTGCGAAACTATGGATATGGAAGTCATAGAAGTAATTTACCATTGTGCTGATACGAGTCAGTATGGGCTTCAATTCAAATAGTTCGGTGCTAGACAAGGGCCACAACATACCGGCGCTCCTCTTTGGGAAGGCTAACCACAAGTTGC
This sequence comes from Fusarium phyllophilum, assembly GCA_013396025.1. Taxonomy (NCBI): domain Eukaryota; kingdom Fungi; phylum Ascomycota; class Sordariomycetes; order Hypocreales; family Nectriaceae; genus Fusarium; species Fusarium phyllophilum. Next base: position 78,823 of record JAAOAQ010000174.1, on the reverse strand, counting down.
TCAATGCGCCCTTGCAGGAAAAGGCTTGTACAGTATTCTCTGTGCTTCTCATACACAAGTTGCATTCTTGGTGATGGGCCAGCTGCCGCGCCGCCGGGTGTGAGCGCTTCAGGGCTCTCGACATGCAGGTAGCCTGGCGTTGCTCCAAGAGTTCCGAAAGGGGAGGGGGCGTCTGGATTCTTCGGCAAGGAGGAAATAAATGCGGCATAAGGGAGGTTCCAGGAACAAAGTCTACACAGTGATCAGTATGGACGTAATGGTGTGCACTGGTGGAAAAATAACATACAAGCCAGGTGCGACTTCAATGCAAGCTTTTCTACTGAGCAAATGTCTCTTTAGCTTCTTGAAGTCGAGAGGCTTGTCTTCACCATCGTGCTGGGTAGTGACGGCAGACACGCTGGCTCCAGGGCGCTTCCTCCTCGCAAGAGCACTCGTGATGGCGTCCTTGTCCTCTTTTACCATGCGCTTGGTAACTCCCCAGTCTTTGAATCGTCGTCTATACTCGGTGGCGCTGTCATCAACAGCCGTTAGCTACACCTCTTGGGAACTGGAAGCGATGCGACGTTGGTGACGCATAAAAGCAACATGATACATGTATTGAGGTAGATTGGTAAGTACGATAGAATACTTACGCCGCATGAAAGGAGTAGTAGGTTCTCATGAATTCGACAACCTGGTCTAGAGTTGCTGTGCGCCCATCTGCAGCACGTCCGCGCGTGTAGAGCTGGACAATAACCGGCTGTAGGCGGATCCATCGCTCTTCGTAAGGGCGGGAAAGGAACTTGTCATCATCCGATTTTGGACGTAGCTCCTCAAGAATAGGATCCATGGTCCAAAAAGTAGGTCGCAAGGAGCGATGATGGAGAAGAGGACGACAATCGGAGTAGGTAAGGAAGTTGGGGTTGAAAGGTAAGATGATGTGGATGATGAGAAGTCGACTATGGGAAATGGCGAAGAAACAAGCGTTTAAATCTTCAAATTCTGCCTCAGCCAAGTTGGGACGCTCACTGCCTCGTTCCCCCTCAAACTCCTGCATAATTTGGCGAACCACAATACCACCAATGGCATCCCAGCTAGGCATCTGGGCGCCTCTGTCTTACACCAACGCACGGGGCCTGGTGAACAAAACGTCGCTGCCCAATCAGCGCCCTCCAACAAAGCTGGCCTCCCTGCTTTTGGCGTGACACAAAAAAAGCCTGAGACAACGAAGGCTGATGCAAAGCAACCCTCGAGAGCCTCAGTGGAGCCGTACAAAACGCTATGGGCCAGTCATAGAGAGAATATTGCCGTTGACCCAATAAGACCCTAGTCAGTTTGATTCGCACTCGCGGTGAGGCTTTGGGCTTCTTCCCATCCCGTTTTTCGGTAGTCAGGGATTGATGCAGCGTACAAAACGCAGTCGACCAATCAACATCTCGCAGAGCATTCAACAAAACGCCAGCGACCAATCATGGAAGCCGGTCGCAAGATGAGGCATGGTACCAGACAGAGTAGTGACTAGAGTTCTTGGTGACGTCCTTACCGACATGATGGATGTGCAGAACGGAGTATTTCAAAGAAACCAATCAGTTTCACTCATGGATCTGATCAAAACTCCACTGGCCAATTAACATGCTCTGAAAATGAAAGCTGGGGCCGGGTGTCTTCGTAATGCCTTGCTGCTTCAACCTTTGATCTATTTGTTAAGGCCTGCTCCCTGTTAGTCTGCCGAACAAGTCAGGACATATGATCGGAATGTTCCTACAAGACGGACAACCGCCTCTAGATGCTTGGGGTCATTGGCTACAAACTGACGAGAATGATAACAACGCCGAGTTGTTTTCATCTCACTTCTGAATTATGAAGTCCAAGCCCTTTACCTTCTCTCTATAAATAATCAGTCTTCTTTCCTTGTCTTTCTCATATCACTCCAAGGTTCTTCCTAAGTTTAATATCATACTACTTTGTTCCTCTCCCTTGGCAATTCAACTGCATAACCTCCGACTTAATCACGTCTTTGGAAGCCTCTCTGGCTTCGAACTATCATTATTAGAATTATTGACCCTGCCGTATAAGCCATTCCTCATCGACATGCCTGAAGTGTACGTCCGTTGACTTTATTCCTGCCTGTCGTTGCTATTATTTATGCAAGCTAGCATACTAACATCACGTGGCAGTGTCGAGGCCGAGACCTGGAGCACTAAGGCTCGGAGTGGTTCTCTTTCACCTGCACCACCTGCGGTCCCTTCTCACGCGGGAAGACTTGGTATTGAGAAAGGGGACGAAAAGAGAAGACAGGAGGAAGCCTTGCTTGGCTTCGGTGCACAGTTTGGACCCGGCAAGTCCAAGCCAGCCTCGGGTTGACTTAGCTTGTATTTTCCTCCAAGTCGTTTTTATTATCTATAACAATAGACTTTCTGACTTCCACGCATTGCGCAGGAGCTCAAAGATTTCCTTATGCCCTCCTTTTACAGCAAGCGACAATGCTGTCTCTGGTCTGGAACTGAATCTGACATAATTATTCGGTCTAGGGTCTAGGCTGACCTTCCCTGTATTGAGTAACAGCTTGACAATTTCAAGGTACCCATTCTGTGCTGCAAATATTAAAGGTGTGTGATGTCTACCCAAGTCCCAAGCATTCAAATCGACCTTTCCAGTGTCAATCAGCAGCTTGACAATCGCCTCGTGTCCGTTTTCAGCTGCCAGGGATAACGGTGTGCGATTATCGTTAACGAACTCATCATGGCCCGCGTCTGGGTCAACGTTGCACGTGTCGAGCAACAGCTTGACAATTGTCGTGTGCCCGTTCTTGGCCGCCCTCCACAAAGGGGATTGTCCATCAAAATCTCTTGCATCTGGATCAACTTTACCGGTGCCGAGCAGCAGCCTGACGACCGCCACGTGCCCGTCTCCTGCCGCCATACAAAGCGGTATATGTCCACTTTCGCCCTCAAGAAGTAAGCCTACTGTTCCTTGTAGATTAACTATATCACCTCTCTTCGTGCCGCAAGCCTGGCCTAGCTCAGTCAACGCTTTGTTGGTCATTCCTCCCAAGACACCCTCGAGAATCATCAGCGCGTACCCAAGATTTTCATCCGCCGGTTGATTGTTGAGAGATCGCATTACCACTCCGCTATGCCAGTACCTAGTTATGCGATCTAGGTCGCTCTGCAATCCGGACTCGGGGGCCGTTGATGCCAGCTTACTGATCAGGTCATCGTACTTATGTGCTCCTTGGGACTCATCCTGACCTATGTTCCAGTCCCATACAAGCAGGAAGTCATGTGGGAAGCTCGTGATCGCTGGGAGGCTTCTCATTACTGGGACCTTTCTGATTGCTGGGACCATTCGGATTGCTGGGAGGCTGGAATCATCATCGCTATCTACATCTTTTGAGTCCTCTGGGAGAGGAGCTGCAATCGTTATGATTTTCCAGTAGTCCTTACAAATCCGGATGATAGTAGGCAATGTCGCCCCTTGTAGTAGGCAGACGGTATCCCTGGCCTTGACTGCTACTGCTGAGGGCCGGATTTTCAAATATGAGAACTTCTCCCGCTTGGGACTCGGAGGTTTGCGCTGCCAATCAATTCCCACGTGCTGTTCGCCTTCCCGATCAATATCACTGTAGAATGAAGATACCTGGCCTATAACACAGCCTTTGATCCTGATCACTGCTACTTCCGCATTATCCCAAGTTTCGACAGATGATGCACTTCCCAGAATAAAACTGACGAGTCGCTGGAAGACCGTTGCACATGCAATGTCATAATTGACCAACAGCCCTGAAATACTGGGATCATCAGAGCACATGCCGAGCAAGGCATAAATCTTATCGCGACGGTCACTGGCTAAACGACCGTGAAACATATCCACTAGTTGAGCAAGTGGGCATATGTTGAGTGAAAATCTGCCCGCCTGCCTAGTTGCGCATCTCGACCGGAAGGCAGCGCCCTTTGCTAGGTAGGCTACCGATAAGACCAGAAGCCGCAAGCCAGCGTAGTCTTCATGGGGCAGTTCAAAGACACCTAGGCCTGCAAAGAACGCATAACCGTCAATCTCAGCATGGCCACATTGAACCAGTATATGCCGAGCTGCTGCAACCTCCTGGAGTACCTAAATCATCTCATCAGCAACCACTGCGTATATCGACAAGTGCTTATCTTCTTACCCAGATGCGTCGAAACCACGGCGCCATAAGTACTCTAAGGATTGCATATTTGTTTCTAGTGGTAATGGTAGGTTGCTTTGCCGTAAAGCCTGCAATGCGTATTAGGTCGAACGCCTGATCGATGTCGGACGTCGCCTTTCCAAGCCAAACAATCACACGAGTTGCCTTGGCGTAGATCTTTGCCATAGATTGGACTTGATGTCCTTTTTCTGTTTTGTCCTCTTGATTGATGCATACAGCATCAATCCATAGAATTCGTTCAATAGAGGGGTCTCGAAGATGTAGTAGTGCATCGAAGAGATTTCTCCCGACGTGCAGATAGCAGCGGTCTATTGAGATAGACTGGGACCCATGATCTGAGCCCCATACATATGAGAGAGCTTCATATGGGCGAGTGCTTCCTGAGTTCCCTAGGGCGCAGTTGAAAAGTTGACATTGTATGGGTTCATGCTCGTCTTGATGCGGTAATAGGCGAAGCAATCGGATACTGTTATCTGGTAGATGAGCGTAATGGTGGAGAGGCTGTTGATGAGACATAGCTCAAGCTACGTGCGCTGAGATGCCAAAAGGTGTAAATTTTCTTTGCTTTGCTGCCTAACGACATGGCTTTAGGCTTACAGTAAGGCTGACCCAACCGCTGCTTACGTGGTTACCATCTTGGCACGACCTCTGATTGCCCCGTCTTACCGCAGGCGCCTCATATGCCAAACTACCAATCCCTTTACAGCATTAAGCGCCCTAAGAAACTACTTATTTATAGACTTGAGATAGAGATGTGATAGACTTGAATAAAACCCATAAACACTCCACTGCGACTTTGAAAGCAGAAATAAAGTGCCAGACACAGCTAATCCTCCTGTAAGAACTAATAGAGACTTCAACAGAACCCGAAGTACAGACTTCCAGTTACTGGTACGACCCTGAGCACCGTGTTAGCCTCCGTTCAACTATTGAGCCAAGTACCAATTACTTACAGTGATCTTCCAGTCCCGCCAAACAGGAAACAAGCTTCTATACCACAGATATCCTTGGGAATACGGATAAACCATGGCATTCCAAACTCGACTGTTCTCAGAATGGGGTTGGATATACCAGCTTTGGCATCCCGAGTTCCATACCGTCTTGGACAGATCATCCTGGATGCGATTGACATAGCGCTCTTCGGCAATCCTGTCAAGCTCAACGACTCCCTTGGGGCTCCCAAGGATAGGTTTAAGGATACGCAGTGCAAAGTTGACACTGTTCTCGATGGCCATGATGGCTGAAGTGTGACCTGTTGTTGCATTGGGGCCTAGCCATCAGTCAGCCAGAGTTGTGTCAACATGCCATGCAAGTACATACCTAGAAGCATGAAGAAGTTGGGGAAACCATTCATGGCTGAGCAGTTATAGGCTTCTGCTCCCCCAAACGACTCCCAGTGCTGAGTCAACGTTTCTTCCCGCCCAACAACCTCGACTCCTTCGAGGAATGTATTCGTGGAGAAGCCATTAGCTAGCACGATAACATCAGCTTCCACAAAGCCACGGTCTGTCTCGACTCCGTTCTCGACAATCTTCAGAGCGCGTTCGTTGGTCAGAGTCAGATTCTTAGACTGAAGACATGCCAAGTACCCAGAATCGTAGATTCGTCTCTTGCAGCCAATCTCGAAATCTGGAATCAAGAGGTCGTGATACTTGGCCGGCGCAGTATCTCTCATGAACTTCTCAGCATAAGCGCGTCGTTTCTGACGGAACTTGGCAGCAGAAGTAGTCATAGGAACTGCCTTCAACTCAATCTCGGCGAACAAAAATATGAGCAGCCGTTGTATCTTCATAGTCCCTGGTAGATATTTGAAGATGGACTTCATGGAATCAGTATACGGTCCATCTATAGGCGGAAGCATCCAGTGTTTGGCACGGACTATCTGGGTCAGATGTTTTGTCTTGTCGACTATTGAGGGGACGATTTGGGCAGCTGTACACCCATTTCCGATGACAACGACATTCTTGTCCTTGACATCAACGTCGCTCCTCCATTGCGATGTGTGAAAGATGGACCCTTTGAAGTTTTCAGAGCCGGGAATGTCAATCTCTCGGGGCGTAACAAGAATACCAGAGGCCGCAAACAGGAACCTGCATTTGTGGTGGAACATGGCACCAGTCTTGCAGTCACGAATGTCAAGAACCCATCTCTTCCTTTCTTCAATCCATTGGCACTTTTGGACTTCGACACTAAATGTCATCTTTGACGGTAGATCGTACTTATCTGCAACGTGTTTCTGATACTTCCAAAGCTCCTCCTGTGAAGGCAGAACTCGAGACCAGTTGGGATTAGGCTCGAAAGAGTAGCTGTAGAGGACGCTTGGGACATCGCAAGCAGCGCCTACTAGTTTAGCTGGGTGCATGATTTTGGGAATAGTGCATGAACATACCGGGATATTTGTTTGCGTACCATGTCCCACCGAGGTCACTGTGCCGTTCAAAGAAAAGAACATCGGTGATACCGTACCATCGCTTGAGCGTGGCTCCCAGAGCAATGCCTGAGAATCCAGCACCAATACACGCAAACTGGCTGCAGGTCGATGGTAATTCTTTCGTTGACGTCATGTTGAGAGAAAGAGGGAGAGTTGTTTCAGTGCGGGCTGGCATCTATGAAATTTACTGACGGTGACTTATCTTATAGTTGTCACATGTCTGTTGGCTCTTGTCTTTCTTTTCCCCATGGGGTAGGTCGTCGGGCCATATGACAGCTCATACATGCTGTGTCCTGTGAATGCCAATGGCCCTGCGGGTCGGGTTGTCTCCGTGAAACAAAGATGCCGCAATAGGTCGGGTGCATTCCTTCAACTACAGCCGCACTTCTGCTGATAGGGAGTCAGAAAATTGTAGACACCAAGCTCCGGTGACAGATTCAACCGGAACAAAGTCCCGCTAAACTGATAACCGGTCCGCCTGAGTATTTCTATCACCGGGATGGTGGCACAAGCTTTGTTGGCTCCACTAGCTTTCAGCTGAGACGGAACCATCCCGACGCCTGCATAAATTAGTCTAGAGTTCACAGAGTCATAGACCCCGCAACCTCGGGATCTGCAAATCGCTCGGACCCCGTGGATCGCGGAACGGATGAGTGGCTGGCTTCCGCTTTTCTCCTCCGCCCCAACTGTTCTAACATCAGAAGGAGGGCATCCGAACTGTGCATTCTTGTATACTACCCTTCCGCTATTTCCGACATCAGTGACTTACATACACACAATATGCCAGAGCAGCAATCGCGGCCACGTCGCCGCAAAGTGACATTGGCATGTGACCCTTGTCGGGAGCGCAAATCTCGCTGCGACGGGATCAAGCCGATCTGCTCCACATGTCGACGTCGGGCGCTGGGGATTGAACAGTGTGTCTACAGGGCGGGGAATGCGCGTACAGAGTGCAGCGATGAGTGAGTAGCCCAGACTCGGTAAGTAAATCCAATGTTGACTGACAAGTGGCTCAAGTTACACAAGAGCTCTACACGATCGGATCCGCTATCTGGAAGGTCAGCTTAAACAGGCTTCAACGCTGAATGGTCCAATCCCAGACACTCTTCAAGATGGAGCCAACAACAGACGAACCTGGCCAGAGAGTACACCTGATACGGAGAACCAAGTCGAGTTGGACACCCTCGTCATGGGCATGTCTCATACCCAACTACTCACCCCATTGTCATCTACCGCAACTGAAAGTATTGAGAACTCCAGCCATGCAAGACGCGTCACCGCTATGGGTACAACCACGTCCGAAGACGACATTGGACATCATCGTGACACACGCGAGGGCTTCTATGGTTCTTCTTCAGCTGCCTCATTCTTGAAAGAGACTTGTGGAACAGCAATCCCCCCATCAACCCATCAGACAAATCCCCAAACATGTGCTTCACAGCCGACAGCCCTTTTCGGCGATGTAGACAAGTTTGCTCTTCCTCCACGGCGTCTTGCAGATCACCTTGTAGAGAGATACTTTGAGCGCATCTACTGGATCTATCCCGTATTCGATAAGCAGGCTTTTGAGCATGGCTACAACTCACTTTGGTTGCCAAGTGGGCAGACTGCATGTCCAGAGGAGTACCGGAACCTAGGTCTAGGGGAAGATGGCACCACTGTTGCTTTCTTCGCTTCTCTAAATGCCATCTTTGCCTTAGGATGCATCTTCTCAAACCTTTCTACTGCAGCCAAAACCAAGGCTTATGAAGTCTTCTTTAGTCGGGCCAAGGATAAAGTTAACCTTGAACTCCTGGATATAAATGATCTGAGCGTTGTGCAAACTCTTGTTCTGGTTGCTCTCGTCTTACAAGGTACTTCATTTCCAGATCGCTGCTGGAATACTACTGGATTGGCTTGTCGAGTGGCGCAGGGTTTGGGCCTGCATAGTTTGCCGCCGTATAACCAGCAAGAGTCGCGAGTGCAACGCATCAGACGACGGACATGGCACGGCTGTATTGTCTTAGATACGTAAGGACACATCCAAATCCTTTGCCAATATTCGCTAATGGTTATAGGCTGGTGAGCATGACTTTCGGCAGACCAACGATGATCACCAATATCTCAACGGTTTCTTTGCCACAAAGGTCTGTCTCCAACCTTCAGAATACCGAGAATCATGGAGATGTCAAACTACAGTTCCAGATTGAGAGCGTTCGTCTAAGTATTATCCTAGATAGTATGCTGTCAAAAGTGTATAGACCTTGGCAATGCAAACTGTCTCACGACGATCAGGGTCCTGTTTCTCACATAGATATCAGTAGTCAGGGCATGGACGTCTTTGCCGAGCTACAAGGCAAACTTCGAGCCTTTGAACTTGGCCTCCCCAGCTTTCTCTCATGGAATCCACCCATGGCTACAGAGACAATTCCACCACAAGAGGCTACGGTTCTCGCTATTCAGAGAAACGTGTTACAATCACGGTAAGATTGTCGAAATAATTAATAGGTTCTTCCGGATTACTTACGAAACGGCCCCAGGTTTACATATCTCCAAGTCATGCTGTACCGCCCAATCTTGAGTCAGCTTCTAGCCCTGAATACCTCCCAGGACGCCAGTGATGACTTACACTCATCCTTCAAGCACGATGGCGCTAGAGCATGTGTACGCTCTTCAATGCAGCTCATCAACTTAGTTCACGAGACCTTCCGTACAGAGACCGCTGAAGCATGGTGGTGGAACAGCTTATGTAAGTACGCTCTTCTGACTTAAAGGTACGAACTGACCAGGGTTATACAGATGCTTGCACCGCCAGCCTGGTACTAATGACATGCCGTCTCTGTCCCTCCTTATGGGGCACACTGGATAAATCAAGCGTGATTGAGGAATCGAACAAATGCCACTCAGTCTTAGAGGTCATCTCTTCGTTCAGCGTGTCCATTCGCAAGTCCTTCAACCTACTTACCAAGATGCACCAAACTATTACAGGGAGGCAACAAGGTTAGTACTTAACATGCCAGTCTAATATGTATAGTCTCACTAATAAATTCATAGTGGAAGACGAATCTACTGCATACTCGCAAGAAAGCCAAAGGCATGGACTGTTGGATACACTGTTGGAGGGTGATTTATCTCTACAGAACGCTTTGACAACATGTTTTCCACTTGATCCTGACGCGATAGTCTTTCCATATTGGGAAGCAGCAAACTTGGGAGGATAGCTAGATACCGATGTTTGTTCCCGGGCCTGTACCAACAATCACAATCTCGCATATCCCACTCACAGTCATGTTTGAGGACATGTAAAACCCAGCCAGTTTCTCAAATCCCCTATTTGCAGGAGACTTTGCCACCAACACCTTTGTCGCTCTGCCACACGCACGAAGCTCCATCCTTAGTACACTAAAGGGGAAAAATGTCAGTCTAGCACGGCTGTGAATCAGCGAGACTGTACCTTTTGGTTGGCGAAGGTGCCGCACTTCTTGAACGCGGTCCTGCCGTTCGGGCCCTTGTATCTACATGTATTGCTGGACTTGGTGCATGTCTAGAAAGAGATTCAGAGTGGTTAGTGGAGAATTCTTCCTGTATCAGGAGATGTGTTGTTGTTGACTCACCCCTTTATAATCGAGGCGTTTCTCCAAGTTGCCTCTCGCATCGAGGGCCATGGCTGGAGAGTCAATCGGCGTAGCTGCTACGCCCATGGCGGCAACGAGCAAAAGAGTGATGGTGGAGAACTGCATATTGTAGGTAGTTGCTGATGGCGATCTGGGGAGGGCTAGGAAGTTTGTATCTGAGTATACAGGTAGAAGTGCTGTGAGTGTTTGATTCTCTATCGATGATGGCAGCTCAAACACAGTCTTATGTAGTTCTTGTCCGGCAATGAAAGTTGATAAATGCTGATCTTATCTTGTTACGTTATCTTACTGAATGTGATGGAACTTACAATTGTTACTTCGTGTATGCAATGCACGAACTGCTACAACCAACAAACAGCTCACCTGATTTGGGCATAAGTGGTCCTGGAACCAACACGCAGCTCACCTGATTCAGAGATGAGTCAAACGAAAACTCCCTGATCCTGTTGTGCATTTGGCGTAATATCCCATAGGTTCAATATTATGAAGGAACTCGTTCCGAGTGAGTTGTCGAGATGAATAACCAACACCTGGGTAAGTGAAGTTAATCTGATTGATGGCAAGCATATTCGCCCGATGCCGCAAATGGCTTGGCACCAAAGCCTAAAATGATTCCCAGTACACCTGAAAGTATTAGAATCAGATTGTTGGTATGCAAACAGCCTAAATGACTACCTAGTTTAACGATAGGTAATGAAAGACCACACCAACCTTGGACATACAACCTGACGCGCTGGGCGCCAAGGACGTCAGCAGTGGCATCCACTTGAATATATTTGCCGACAGAATGCCAAGAGTGCCTGAGCCGCCCCGAAAATATCACTCAAGAACATGCAGCCCAACCACTTTGAGTCATTTGAGAGCTGGTGGAATTCATTCCTTAGAGGAGGAACATGTCGTGGAGATACAAATACATCCCTTCTCTGAAAGGCATCAATGGTGCGCTGACTCGAAAAAAGGAACTCATGAGCTCCACTCGAAACCGGTATGGGGACCTCGAGGCAGGCCTCAACAGGGATGTCTAGAAACGAGTCAAATTCTAGACGGCAGAGGGTCCGATTGGTTGGTACGTAAACACGGATACGTTCTTGGACGCCTGCTGTTTAACGACCCACGTCAGCCCAGTTTAATCCACCTGTATCCTCGTGGAGGAAGCTCTGTGCTGTGCCTTACCGTATCATTCAATTAATCCCTCAGCAGAGTAGATGCACGCCGTGACCTACATAATGTAACGCGTAACCCGGTTCGGCGTTTACTGATTTGGGAGAGAAAGCGGGCCTTATACGTTGAAGTAGGAGGGGCGAGACTTTTGTTGGACAGCATTGTCGTCTCACTCTGAATGTCATGGTCTGAAAATGTTAACTCTCACATAAAATACGCAGCAGGTGGTTTAACTCAAGCCTTCTAGGTATAGGCTTTGGGTGTACATAAACGTCTGGGGAGCTGAGAACATGCTTTCGTGCGCTTTGCGTAATGTGAAAAAGAAGTCTTCAGTACATTTCTCACGTGTAATCTCGACTTTCTGTTGCTGTGTTAAACTCTGAGGTAATCCTAAGAACCTTTTACATAATGCTTCTCATATAAGGTATATACCATCAAAGGAGTGTCTGTTCTTAAGAGTTAGGGTCTAGAAATTACTCGTCGGTATCCGCAGTGTCATCCATCCGGCCCATGGCCAACTCTTCCAAGCTCTGAGCTGGGTCCTTCAAGCAAGATAGATATTTATCCTCATGCACATCCTTGCCAGCACTTTTATAAGCTCTCAGAATCTCAGAGTTACGCTCTACCACTGCCCCGAGCATTGATTCAATGGCATCAGCAGCATATTCCTCTAGGCGTTCCTCTTTGGCCTCTGTTGCCTCATCCCTGATCTCGTACAAGCGCTTGAGCCAATACATCCATCTCCAAGGTGTGAATCCATACGGGCATCGTTTCCCGAGCTCTGACTCGATGAACATGGCGCCGCCCTCGCCAATCGCGCTGGGACAATCATTCCATGACACATCTGACAGCTGAATCAGATTGTAGCCGGCTTCCTTGATCCAAACTGAGACAGATGGCAGCAGGTTGACAAGTTCGAGCTCCCTCATGTCTCGACTTCTGTCCTCTTGGTTAGATCCTTCACCCGTGTTGAGCTCTCGAGGTTCTTCGAATGTAGACCGGAAGAGAACAAGGGCAATCTGACACATCATGTCCTTGCTGACACGTGTTGCTGCCAGCTTGGCCAGGAAAGACGCTAAGTTGATACGATGGGCGCTCGAAAGCTTTGCGGCGTTGTCGATCCAAAACTTAGTCATGTCAGTGACCAAGAAGGGCAGATCATTCCACAGCGTGCCTTCAACAGTTCGAGCAATGTCGACCCCAAAAAGACCCGGCACGGGCCTGGTTAAAACCCCGCGTCCCTGGATCTTGAGTATGTCTAGAACAACTCGGTCATGTTCAGGCGTTTCATGGGATGTATGGCGGGCGACCTGGTAGTACATGTGCCAGAGATCATGAAGATAGCCCTCAAGAGAGTCGACGCCATCGCCAACGTTGCAAAAGCGGTCGCTGATGACCCAGGTTCGATTGTGGAATGCCGCTCCTCGAAGTTCCTCAAGGTCCTCTCCTCGAGCAATGCTTTGGCGCACACTCTCCTCATCTCGGGCCACGGTTTCCGACAGGGCGTGTTCGGAAATACCTTTCGGACAAGGAGCTAGTAGAGCTTCGCGGAGATCTTTCATTGTGTAGGGAATTGTCACGTTAATTGTTGAGTTTAATGAGAAAGTGTTGTAAAAGATATCAATTTGGGAAAGAAATAATGCTGTGAATTTGAGAAAGGTGAGCTGTTTGTAAAGGACAGTGATTCGAACTCTGTAGACCGAGGCGCTTGCCTAGCAAGCTGTGGGTTCAAGGGCTGTGCTCTCTCAACCAACAGCAGCAACATCAGGACCTTTTGACATGCCTCGGGGGGCAAGAAAACAGCGAACCTCAATGTGGGGTGTCAAAATAAACTCATCAAAAGTTATCCTAAGCTTAGACTATATTACCTAAGTCTTTTTATCATTTAGGATTGAGGTTCTGTGTTTTGTTTCCTCCCCTAGACATGTACCCTTGCATCGGCCGGCCGCCCGGGGTCTAGAATTGCGGCTCCCCACTGTAACCGTCGGGCGTTGCATGCTATCATGCCTGACAGGCACCAATAACAACTGGCACACAGCCTCACTACCCCGCGCTGGGTGACAGCTTGACAGATCGATTCAGGGATAGCTGCAAGGTTCAGGTAGGCCGCTGCAGCGTTGCAGTCTATAAGTGCCTGTGCAACCAACAGTCACACTTTTGATGGGGCGTGACGTAATTATTTCACATTTACGAAGAGAGGAGGGGCAAGACAGAGATCGCTGTGCTGGGATCCCGAGGGGATGATTCAAGGTTAGAGGGTTACACTTTGCCCCGCTGGAAGGTTTGACATAACTGCCTTTATCTTTCTGCTGTAACCAGTGTTATAAAGCAGGACAGATAACGTGCAGGTTCACCACCCGATAAATTGAGCGTTAACACAGGTTTGAATAGGTGATTTTGAGAGGATATAGCTAAGAGGACAGCAGTAAGATAGAAGGAAAAGAAGTCTGAAATTCTAAACCTCAGAGTGTTGAAGGTCCTGTACGTAGTTACAAAGGCTTTCCTATCCTCTAGTACAACAGTAACATACTAGCTATTAGCCCTTCAATTTCCATGTCACAGCCCGACTTATACTCTTCCTAGCATGTAACCATAGCAAGATAAAGGTCTATTGAGTTAGCATAAGAACTTAACCGCCATGCCTGAATATAGCTCTTACTTACCTCTAACGTAGGGATGCACAGAGAGTTGCTTAATAGCACTTATGTCGGCCATTATACACGCCAACGGGAATGCACTCATGCTTTCCAGAATATGGCCAGCCTTTGTCGTTCTTTGGGTAGTAGTCCGGGCAGACACAGTTGACGTGGCCAAACTTGTTTTCACACTTGATAGCGCAGCGTTGTTGCTTGCCAACTGGGTTGCCATCGACGAAGTAGCATTGTCCGAAGAGCTCTCTAGCACATGTGAAGGCTTCAGCGGCCGTCACAATGGCGCCAACGATAAAGAGCTTTGAGACGTGCATTATGTGGAGAGAGATGGCTGGAGGGTAGATAGAAAATAAATGTTTGCTTGAAGATAGAGTATAGAATAGTGTTTTGGAGTTGTGTGTAGTTTTTAGACTTGACTTGGGTGACGGAGGGTCTTTATATCTCTAGTTCCGTAAGAACGGCTCAGCCATCTATTCAATACACAGAGTACAGATTATGGCCCCCAAATCTTTTCCATGCCAAGAACATTAAGGTAGTATCTCTCAGCGTAATACAGCAGCTGAAAAAGTCATATACTTAGAACCCATTACGCAAGCCAAGCATATAGGATGTATTCAAGACTCTCTCTATTATCTTACCCGGTGAGTTTACTACCTGATGTTTTATCATACAGGAAAGTAGGCATTGCCTTTTACATCTTCAATTAGCAAGCTCTAGTTAACTAGAGCTAAGACTCTTTTTTAGCTAAGTTGGTAATTTTTTACAGACTATAATTCTACTACAGTAGATACTTACCCTGACAGTTATACAAGGCGGCTAGTGCGGTCCATCCTGCCAAGGAGGGATTGCAAGATGCCAAGCCCTGAATATCATCACTTGTAGATCTAGTTGCAGATCCCCCCTCTGAGGGATCGGCAGTGAGACGGATAGCTGTAATCTGCCAAATATACGACCCTCGGCGGGTTTGGCTTACACTAATATTCGCTGGCGATCCACCGATTTGGGGTCCGTGTTTCATTTCCTCTCGTAGTCTGCCTTGTCTGCCCCTGCTATATGCCGATAAGTCGCAGATCTCATGTACGAGGAACGGTGATTCAGCTCTTTAGGTAATAGCTATGCAAGAGCAGGATAGAATGACGACTACGGAAAACAATAACCGGAGCAAAGAATGCACAAAGGGAATTAACGCTTGTATTGTTACGCAGCGAGTACCGCATAGGAATACATTGGTAACTACAACCTAGGGCGTTCCTGGGTATCCCGAGCCAACTCCTCAGCCATGGCCAAGGCAATATGTTCAGAGATCGCCATGGTAGTGATCATGGGGTTAACACCACTCGCACTAGGAAAGACACTCGCATCCGCGACAATCAGATTCTCACAGCCCCAGACTCTTCCAAATTCATCCACAACACCGTCAGATTCCTTGGTGCTCATTCGACACGTGCCCATCTGGTGAGCAGATCCATAAGGCGTATCTGGTGTCTTGTTCCCATGAGCTTCCATTTTCTTCAACCATTGTGCAAACTTCGCATCTGTGACTCCTGAAGATCTATCGACACCATTTGTCAAACTCTCTGGCTCGCGGATAAATGGCTCAAGACCGGGAAGTATGGGATGGATCTCCAAGGCACCCTGTACATAGAGAATCTTTGCCAAGCCTAGCATACCCTTCATATTGTTGCTGGCATCGAACTTGGAGGGTGTGTATACCAATCGAGGTGTACCATTTATAGGATCTGCCGTGACATGACCGCTGTCGCGATCTCGAGTGATAGCGATGTATGCTTCCATGTGCCTGTACTTGGATATCATCGCTTTATACTCCGACCCTGATTTCCAATTACACCACGTAAGGCACATAGAAGGCTGTTACATGGTCAGTTTTGCTTCAGATATTTGTCATTGAAGAGACATACCAGCATTGCAGGACGCTCGAGCCTCACACCATGGCCATTTCCGTCAACGTTATCGAAACTCGAAACCACAGAGGTAAGAATTCCGCCTGCAATATATTAACATCCGGCCTGCTATGAGATTGATGATTTGAAAGTGGTGACTTACCTTCCCATGGCCGTGTCTCCTGTTCAAAAATTGCTGATACGAATGAGGTTGGGTGTAGATGGAGGTTGCGTCCAATATGCTTGTTCTATACTGATGTATTAGCAATCTCGAACCCGCATTCGTAGTACTAAATTCAGGTCGTACCTTGAGCCCGCTGTTCTTCAAGACGATAGGACTGCACAAACTACCAGCTGAAATAACAACCCTCTTCGCGCTGATCGTCACCGTTCTGGCCGCGGCATCCGAGCCATCTTTTGGCCTCCAAGTTCCAGTCACCCCAGTGGCGACATTCTTACCAGCGCGCTTCTTGAAAAGGACCTTGTTGACGTAAAAGCCTGAAATAAACTTGGCTCCGCATCTAGCGGCATCTGGTAGCCAACCATTGACAGGCCCATTCTTCTGACCCTTCCAACAACCCATGGAACAATATCCATCCAGATGCTCACCATGGCCTGTGTTCTGGGGAACCTGTTTAGCGCTGTACCCAAGTCTGCGTCCACCCTCCAGCAAGACCGAGTTTCCGTGGTTATGATTGATAGGCTCGTTGCTGACACCCATGCGTTCGCAGACTGAGTCAAGATGTTCTTGGAACTTGGCCGATTTGAAGAAGCTGAGTCCTCGTTGGTCTGCCCATTCATCGCGGACTGTGTTCTGAGTCTGTAAGCACGCGCTCCAGTTGACTGTTCCGCCTCCACCAAAGCACGATCCCGCAAGTGTAGAAATAGAGCCGTCCTCTGAAGATACGAGACCTCCCCCCTCGAAAAGGTGGAAATATCCTGCACTTTGATCCAGAGGCAGTGAAGATGTTTCGTAATGTTGTCCTTTATCAACCACCAGGACACGATGGCCTGCCATGGCCATAGCCCTTGCGACGACTCCCGCACCACAGCCTGAGCCCACAATGACAACATCGGTTTCTAGTTGAACATGTGTTTCTGAGTCGTTGAATTGCATGAACTCAAAGGGGTATGTTTCGACCGGGTGCCATCCTGTAGGAGTGGATGGGAAGCCAACGACTTCATTGAAAAGCGTACTTGATCGGAGGTAAACATGTTTCCCAATGATTGAGAGTTGTTTGAAGAGGACCCGAAAGGTAGCTAGAGAGCTCGTTTGCCAAGATTTCAGCACTAATGTTCGGTCTTGGGGCGAAAGATCACAGAATAATGTGAGGTATCCAGTCAGAGGGAGGACAGCAGCTCGGTTCCTGTCATGTCACGATATTAGCAAACCTTTTTGCCAGCAAATTTAAACAAGGGGCTTACCCGAGAAGTGAGCATACTGTAGCAATCGCAAACAGTTTATCAGAGTGGAGATTGGCCAGTAGACGCTTCAATATTTCTTGAAACAGTGGCATGTTGGAAGGCTTTTCATCAAGAAAAGCCTTGAGTGTAGAGTCATCGCATTTGGTAAGTAGTGCACTCTTCTGCCTAGCAGGTATCGCGCTCTCAGGACAAGGCGCAATGATAGTGTCCATAATAGCCATCATAACTTGCCATTGTGCATCTGTAAGAGGTCCAGAGCTGGGACCTGTGGGAAGTCCAACCGCCGTACGTTCAGTCATCGTGAGGATCTATGTGTTACTCGGTCTTTGGGAAGAGTGAAATGCGAGGGTCTGGCACTTACAGATTCCAGGACAAGGCGACAGACATCTTTAAGCTCCTCGGGACATCACATGCTAGGCTGGGGTAGAAACTAACCCCAGGTTTACCCCTCATTACTCGTATTATTGGACACTAGCCTACGTCGTTAGCTCATTGTTGGAACCGTTCCGACGATAATCTGCAAGAGCCGGAACGGACCCGTGCCCGCGTTATTGACCAAAATAATTCACAAAAAGAGTGTTAGCGAGTTTCTATAAGGAGATCTGACACATTGAGTCTCCTTAGCCAATTTGTGTCTATTAGCAGTTGAATTAATGCTTTCTATCAGATCAAAGCCATTCAGAAACTTGATGTTTTGACACTGTCAGATGCAATTGCCTCCGCAGATCTTCGCAAGCTAGTCCCAAAGCATCAATAGAAGCTCCAGCTGTCCAAATTGGAGCCTGGCCATAATGCGGAGCGCTTCCGTTAGTACCGACAGCACGATTCCGTACCTAGGCTTGTTGCTCGTGGGGGTGTCATGAACTTTCGGTTCTGTCACGCCAAGTGTCTTGGTACGTCAAATCAAAGCCCAAGCCATGCCGAGGTCTAGATTCTGGGGCCCTAATACCCCGTGGGGAATTCCTCGGCATGGACTACCAGATTGACACAAATACTCGGCCATGTACCTCAACCCCGTCCAATCTGCTGCACCTAGAACCTAAGCTGGAAGAGTACTCAACCTGTTCTCAGTGAATCTGTTTGGTCCATATTGCCATAAGCCATGAATCCTCCATTCTCGAAGTGGGAGAAGCTCAAGCTAGCTCTATGCCCATTATATGCCGGTACAGGAACGACAGTATCCTAGTCACAGTACAAGTAACTAACATAGCTGTTCTTAAAGCTCCCCTCACTCTCACTTATATATTACGGTCCATCCTCATCACAAGACGCAGAGGTCTCCCATCACGCCTATTCATCGTTTGCGCCGTTCTAAAAGTAGCTCTTGGATTCTCACCTCGACAAATTCAATACTTGTCTCTACCAACTCGAGATACATACAAAAAATGGATACAACAGCAAAGTAAGGAAGCGGAGAAGATCGGACATCAGGAACATATCACGAGACTTGTATATGACCGAGAGGTTCTTGAAGATGGAAAGTCATCACTGCTTTGGGTAGGCGATCGAAAGCAAGCAAAGAAGGTTGTTCTATTCTTTCATGGTGGTGGCTATGCGGCACCAATAACGACTGGGCATTTGGATTGGTGCTGGCGAGCATATGTCCTGGCGGGGATTGAAAAGGGCGTTGAGGTCGCTGTGGCTGTTCTTGAGTACACCTTGATTCCCGAGGCTAGATACCCAGTTCAGCTTCGACAAGCAGCGAGTGGACTGGCTTATCTTCTACACAAGGGGGTTTCACCTCAGGACATTATAATTGGGGGAGATTCTGCTGGCGGACAGCTGACAGCCCAATTACTCTGCCATATCCTTCAACCTCAACCAACAATCCCAGGAATCACATTAGTCAAGCCTCTCGCCGGTGCATTTCTGGTTTCTCCATGGGTAGCTCAGTCGACCGACGATGCTTCATACAGAGAGAACGCATGGATTGATATGCTTCCAACACCAGGAATTGTAGCATTTACCAAGGAGCTGCTAGGTCCCGACGCCAAACCCGCCATCTCGGCATTTCCACTAGACAGAGATGAGTCTTGTTTGGCCGGAATGGCATCCGTCTTGAGCCAGATGTACGTCACTGCCGGAGCACACGAGATCTTTCGAGAGCAGGTGATTGCATTCAAGGAAAGGGTTCAGCTTCTGAACCCCGATCTAAAGTTGCGGTTTCAGTACTATGAGAACTGTGCGCATGACTTTATAGTGATCGAGAAACAAGATGGAGAGTGTACTCAGGATATGAAGCAGTGGATGGTTGACTTACTAGCTGTGGAGTAGGGTTACAGTTACATTCTGAATTCAAGAGATCTTCGATCATCCCATTCGCTATCGCATGCACGACGATCCAACCGGGTATGATCAACTTATCTGCTCAGGACGTGGCCACGCGTTCACCGATAGCCAGATGTCAAGCTCATTGGTAGTCACATTAGGTACAAAGTAGACAAGGCATCCAAGGCTGGGGGGAACGGCCATTTTAGTTCTACAAACGCGTCACTATCATCCAAGAGCAATGTAGAGTCAAAGTATGTATTACGACAAGACTTATCTAGCCAAATCAACAGCTTCGCAACTCTATATACGATAAAGTCCAGATTTACATCATAACCATAGCAGCAAAAGTCGATCCAAGGGCGAACCACATCTTAGGCCAGTTTCCAGCAGCGCTGTTTGTTGAACCATCAGTAGTCGAAGGTGTAGCTGCAGCACTGCTCTCAGACGAAGTTGCACCAGCGCTAGTTGTCTCTGCGTTGTTGTTCTTGAAGTCGGCGCTTTCAGTCTCGCTAGAATCATCGGATGAAGCTGTTGTTGAGGACTCGGAGTCTGTCTCGGTAGTAGCCTTGGTGGTGAAAGTCGACTCAGAAGATGTCTTGGAAGAAGCCTTGGAAGATGTCTTGGAAGCGGCTTCAGAAGCAGTTGATGAGGAGTCATCATCGTCGTCACTGCCACTGTCCTTCTCATCAAACTCAATACTCTTGTATGAACCTGTCTCATCGCTGTAGGTGTAGCTTTCAGCAGGGTTGAGGTTCTCAATCGTAATTTTCTGAACAGTCATGGTGTAAGGACCTCCACTGTAATCAGTCTCTCCACCAGCCCACTCGATAGTACCCTCAGCATTGTCAGGATCGCCACCGGCCCAGATACCAAGCTTGACGCGCATAGGAGTCTGAGGATAGTTCTCTCCACCAAGCGCATCAGCGTACTTTAGCGTACGGACAGCAACACCGTTGATGTACCACTCGCAAGAATCCTTGGTCCAGTGAATGGTATAGTTGTGGAACTCCTCTTGGGCCGCGGTGACTGCGAAAGTGGCGCTTCGAGTATCGGCTGCGTCGTTTCCTTTGCCGTAGTAATTGGTCTGAACGTCTGTGTCTTTACCTCCAAGCCACTCCCAATCAACCTCGTCGAGAACATCAGAAAGAAGCACGACAGATGAGACGATACCAGTTCCGGGCGCAGCCTTCAAGTGAACCTCCATGCGACCGAAGAACATGTACCACTTGCTCTGAATGGTAGGTGAATCGCCCTGCTTAGCGACAGTGAACTCAGCACCATCAGAAGTATACTTGACAGTCCCATGGCCAGTTCCCTCCCAATTGTCATCATCAGCACCTTTTGTGAAGTCGACCGAGTATGATGAAGAAGCAAGACCTTTGTTAGCAGAGCATGCTGGGCTATAATCAGCACATGTTAAGAAAACAAAGCGGATACTGTTCACGTACTCTTCTTCATAGGGTTGCACTCGCTGTAGGTCTGAGCAGCAGCTGAAGCAAAAAGAACCGCCAGGGCGATCTTGGACCAATACATCGTGGAGAAAGTAAGAACGAAAATTGGATTAATATTAATTAAAAAAAAAAAAAAACGAGTGAAAGTCGTAGCAGGTCACAACAAAAAGAACGAGTGACTTTTAAAGAATGCGACGTTGGCCTACCACGAGTTCAAAAAGCGAAAATGAAACAAAAGATGCGCAAGCAAACTTTAGGTAAGTGGGAGAGAATGGTAGGCTGTGGTGGGTATATAAAAAGCGACAGCGTTATCTTGCTGCGCCTGGCAAACTTTTTTTTCAGCTAGTCTAGAGCCCATGAGTGTTGGTTCTATCACTGATAAGGCATCGAAAGGGGGGGAGATGAAGATTGACCCGGTAATACTGGGTACCGTTGCGTAACGCAATGCTTGCTGGTGGAGAACGGCTGCTCTGACGCGTAATTACCCGGTGGGTAAGTCGTCACTGTCATGGGGAACACTTCAGCAGATTCCTCCAAGATCGGATGAGTTGGGCCGTGTTATCTGAGAATATTCAATGGAATCGAGACGCATCATTGACTTTCTTGCCCTGACGATCACAGTGGGCTCTGTTTATTTTAGTCAGGCACATGAAGAATCCTCCTGTCAGCTCGTAAACAAGGTTTGTTTCGGATAAAATTGTGACGCTGAGCAAGGGGTGATGATCTCGCGAGGTGGTTCTTTTATTGCAACACGATAAATACCACTTTGAAGCTTTTCGCGACTGTTGTATTGAGCCGTAGCCTTGTTGGAGTAGTGCGAGATTTACGTAGCACAGATCGAAGTGCGATATGGCTTCGGGTACGTTCGATCAATGTCCGAGAGCCCGAGACTTGGTTTGGCCTTGGAGTAAAAATAGCTGGCGCTAACCTGATCTTGTCACAGCCGCTGAGTCAGTTGGTGTAGGGTAATGTTCTAGAAATTACCATAAGGAAGCAACATCAAATTTACAAAACATGGAAGAATAAATGCTATCATAAAGATGTAATTTATATTCAATACTTTCTTTGTCTTACTTGTGTATAATGCGATATGAAATATTAGTGACTGTGATGTGGCCCTGATGCTTAGTATCAGGGTCCATTACTTGTTGTATTGTCCCAGTAAAGAGAGAAGCTCACTCAAACCTGCATTGACTCACAATAGTATTCTACGTAAAAGATGAGATACACCATTTCGTTGATAAGGAAAAATCAATTCTAGTCTCTATTACTCTTTATTTAAAGCATCACCAAGCCACAAGCCCAACTCGACTCCAACACGCACTCCCTGATCAATCATGCTCAAATGACCAGCCTTATCGATAACGATAACCTCCCTGGCCTTCAACGCGTCCCCCAATCTATGCGCAACCTCCACAGGGAGCCACTTATCATCAGCTCCCCAGATGATCTTGATTGGTAGCTTCGGCCCAACCTCTCCATATCGCGCCTCCACTTCCTCCGTGGATCTGGAGTTGGCTTGGCACAATTCACGAATGAAGCCTTGTTTTCCGCCTTCTCGCAGCCAAGGCTCTTTAAGCATCTGCATTGTCTCTTTTGGTAATTCGTAGTATGCTGCGTCGCTGATGTAGCTCTCTAGTATGCCTTCAAAAGCTGTGTTTGGGAGTTGTTCAAAGAGCTGGGGGTTTTCAGCGATGACTTTGAAGAGAGGTTGGCCAAATGGGCCGATCGCGACGACGTCGATGAGGCAGAGGCTTGCGTATGGTAAGTCATGGAGAAGATAGCCTCGTAAACTGACGAGACCTGCATTATCGTGAGCTACGATGTGAACCTTCTCATGAGTCCAGTCTGCCTGCCAGGACTTGAAGAGCGCAGCAAACACCTCTGCTTGTCGCGCGAGGTTGCTATCGTACTCTTCAATTGCGTCTGAGCTGGCCTTTGTAGAATCCAATTTCTTTTCTGCTGGCGTGTCGCCGAAACCAGGTCTATCGAAGAGATACACGTGGAATTGACGCGATAGTGAGAGGGCGAAAGGTACCCAGACGCGAGATGACCACGGAGTTCCATGAATAAAAATGAGAGGAGGAGACTTGGGATCACCCAATGAACCCCATTTCACATCATAACTGTGTGTTGAGGTTTTGTAGTGAAAGCTCTGAGTTAGAGCTGTAGGATCGTGTGATGAGGTCATTGTGAGATCTGAGGTGATTTTGAGTGTTGCAGCACTAGTGTGAAGGGAAATCTGGGATATATTGAACAAATTTGAAGGTAAAAGTGAAGAAGAGGTAAAATGAACTATCGTGTCTTATTTATACATAGCAGGTGGCCAATTGATGCAGAATATGATGACATTTCAGTGAGATGGAGGGTGAGATAGGTGAGATGACGACCCCGCGCCTTTGTTTTGACAACTTTGCTACCACTTAAACCTGTCCCGAGGTATCACTCGCCGGCCGTAAAGGGAAGTCTTTTCTTCCTATAATTAAGAAAGTTAGTTCAGAGAGCGTATACGCCATTAAGTAAAGATAAAATATAAGATTATTTACCTCTGTAAGCATTCGAGGTATTTCAAACACATAGTGGCCACCTTGAGTCTATATTAACAGTATTAGAATAAGAGCAGGGAAGGGCAACTGCGTGCAGTATCAATCCAGAATTACTATTCACCTCAAGATTGAAATCTGCAGCAGGGACACTGGGAAATAACTCTCGCAGAAAATCTATAACTGTAATTTGTGAAAGACTGTAATCAGGCACGGTGTCTAAGGGCATTGCTGAGTCAGGGGCCAAGATGTGAAGCTTGACAGCTTTTATTGGCAGAAGAGTGTTCTTTGTTAATTAATGCAATATTTTAATGTAGCAACTTTACGTTGGAGGAGAGCCCGGCTTTAATAAGTTGAGTAGTTGAAACTGATCAATTACATGCTGCCACATCATACACAACTGCTGCCTAGCATCACGTGCCATCAGGCAGCATTTCAGTCTGATGCTGCGTTTGCTTATGCTCTGTAATTAGAACTATATCCTGGTCAGCTATAGCTAGGTGACAAACACGATAATGACGGCTACCAGCAAGACTGATACGCTCAAAAGCCTAGACAATCACATTGGCACGACCTGCAGTGTCTTACTAAAGTTATTCGCGCGTCCGAGGTCTACTATAACTCTTCCGGAGCAGCCATCTTTGTCAGAAGTTCGTCATTGCGGAGAGTCTGGATGTGTTTCTTGTCAACTGATTTGGAATGGTGTATCCAGTATGTTCCCGGGATTTAGCTCATGGAGTGATACAAAGGCTTTTGGCTTTACTCTTCATGAGCATAGCATCCAGTGGCTGAGGATAGGCATTACGTGTATAGCCAACGATGTTGTTCGCGGGTTTCCCCGAGAATGGGTTGACTTTCACTGGCTGCCTGCCAATGGTAAGTTGTTAAATTCCTTGCTTCATCTTCGGACGTATGACTTCTAGGATAGGATAGGACATCTTCAGTAACATACAACGAAACCACGACGATACTGACTGTCAAGGAACAGCTGGGCTATCCTCTTGCGAAGTAGACGTCGATAACCCACTAGCGCTACTACGATTTCCTCCAGGGGCTAGCCAAGTTGGCATGTCACCAAGTACTGTCATCAAAACAAGCAAGAGTGATCTGGCGAGTAGAGAACTACCAACCATAAACATCGACCAGATACGATTATGGATATCCTCATGTCAATCCAGCCACGACTCATGCAAACATCCTGGTAGTCAGCAAAGAGCCCCGACGCGCTTAATCGATATAAGCCTTGGCGATGATACATTGGACGTTGCGTTACGAGAAGCGGTTCCATCAACAAACCCATATATAGCTCTGAGCTACTGCTGGGGCCGTTCTCTTCCACTGCGGACCCTCCTTTCCAACCTAAAAAGCCACAAGAACAGGATTGCCTGGACTGACCTGCCAGTATTGTTCAAAGATGTGGTACAGATTGCGCGCCTTCTCCAAGTGCGATATATATGGATCGATGCGCTTTGTATTATCCAAGACAGTATGGCGGATTGGTCGATAGAAGGGGCCAACATGGCAGATTATTACGGCAACGCATTGTTGACGATTGCAGCGGATACAGTACCTGACACAGCTGCCTCATGCTTTCCAAAAGCTACCAGCCAGCCTATAGTTATCAGCATAGCGGACAGCCCCACGAAAGTCAAGGTTGCCAAGATCCCTCTTCATGTCAGCATGAAGAGCATACGATTCGAGAAGAACCCCCCGTTGTGCATGCCGCTGTTCTCCCGAGCATGGGCATTCCAAGAGAGACTCATGTCAGTGAGAACACTGCATCTCGGGCCAGAAGAGCTTGTTTGGGAATGTTCCTCCGAGCTGCGGTGCGAATGCGGCATGGCTCCTGATATATGGAATGGCAGACCGGAAAGGTCAATACAACCGTTTCGCGTTTCGCACTACAATGCATTGGCTAGTGGCACTGATCTCGGAGAATACTGGCACGATCTAATTGAGATGTACCTCATTCGCCAGTTGACCTTTGGCAGCGATAAACTGAACGCAATCATGGGGTTAGCGAAGCAGATCAATAACAGTCAGAATGCGAACTCTCCACCACTAAGCAATTATATCTTGGGACTCTGGTCGTCATCTTTGGAAAATGCCCTGTTGTGGTCTAAAGGCGGCACTGGTTATTCCCGCAACAGCCAATTCCCAAGCTGGTCTTGGGCATCCATTGGCGGAACATGGCTATACCAGCGACCGCCCCCGTTTCCCGAATTTGTCTCGAAAGCTACAATTCTCAGGACGCCAGCGGAGTCATGGACTATCGACCCAACCAAAGAAGCTTGCAGCTATAGATTGGTTATCTCGGGCTATGCTGCCGATGCGGTTCTTGCCCCGTATAATTTCTCCCCTGGGAAAAACCAAGTCCAGTGGACGCTACGCACTGGGTTCGATTGTGACAGCGACATGGAACTCATCGTCGGCCTCGATATTGATCTATCTTACAAAAAGGGAGATCAAGCCACAGAAGTGACCTGTCTGCAGCTAGGTGTCTCGGAAATTCGCTCCAAGCGGAGATCTTGGGGTCTGGTCTTACGGGCGACAACACATAATAATGCAGAATTTGAACGAATTGGTATAATGACAGCCTCTGAGAATTGGTACGATACTATTTCTAAGAGGAGGGACATTGAACTCGTATGAGTCTTAGTATACCATAGAGTACATATTTTAATAGGATTCTCCAACTTATTCTCCAACTTCTGCCTCTGAATCCAAGCCCGCCAGTCGCAGCTCAGCAAATGGCGACGTCTTGGAGAAGTATCGCTTCGTGCCCTGAAGTTGCCAGAACCAACACGCTGCGCCAAACAACTCCATATCCACCACGTACGTTCCAAGACCAGTGCCATCTCCACTATCATCATCCCACTCAGCTTCAATCTCAATCCGAATGCGCTGCACCTCCCGGGCATGTCTCTGCGACATTTCCGCAACTCGTCGCGCAGCCTCATACAAACTAATCTTCTCCGTACGTACCAGCACCGCCAGTAGATTATTTGTATTTTCCAAAAACGTCTCCTTCTCATAAGAGAAAATCTCATTTAGCAATGAGCCGATCTTTTCGGAATGCTGCTGCATCTGACGGATTTGTGGAATAGCGTTGTGCTCCTCCGAGAGAAAAATACCCATTGCCATCTCCACGAAGAGAACGGTATAGATCATTCCGGAGTTCCGCAATTTATGGTCTGCGTATTCTTCCACGGTCATGTTCTTGGCTTCGCTGTAGATCAGGGCATGAGACTTGCCAAAGTCCTTCATGGCAGTGCATGACTTGGCCAGCCAGACCTCGAAGCGCTCCTCGTTGATGCGTCGGCCGCGGATGCGCATGCGCGCCGAAAGCTCGTAGATAGCTCCCAGGAGAAACGGATCTGTCTCCAAGTCCAATATGCTCTCGCGGCACTTTTCATATGCGTTAGGATTCTCCATTATACGCGCAGCGGATACGATCCCGTCTGCAAGCCGCTGCGGAGTATCACGCAACTTCCGAAGATCTCGAGCCAAACGCTGTCCTGACGGAGTCGCCTGGATAGCCTTGAGAATAGCAGCACTATCAAAGATGTCGTCATTGATAAATTGAACAGTCATGAAGCCTGTGGCGAGAAAGAGACCTTCATCGTCGGCGTTTGGGTACAAATAGGTACACATGGACGCCGTCTCGTTGACGATTCCTTTAATGAGCTTCTCGGCGCCCAGTTGTGCAAGATGCGGGTACAGCCATTGCCGAACTTGCTCAATGACCCAGTCTGCTCTCGGATGTACTTTGTGCGGAGATGGTGGGTGATATAATCGTGTCAACGGAATCAAAGCCTCAGAGCCATCAGACGGGAGACTTGAAAGCCCGTTGCGCTTGTGATGCTCACTTGTAGTTAACTTTTTATCGATTGCCATGGTTGTGTGTGGTAACGACTTGAGAAGCTGAGGTAGATCGTCTCGATGAAGGAATAAGCTGGGTTCTTTATACTGCGTTAAAGAGGGGGTTCTGAGACATCAATCTAAGACATCAAGATAACCGATTTGCAATTGCCAGGCGTTGCATCATGTCATGAAAAGGGTAACAGTCTATCACTTACGAATGCCAAGACAGATCACCAACCTTTATCAAAGTAAAAGGGCTTCCTTAAACTCCCCCAACATTTGATATGATTTCGGTGTTTGAAGATTCAGTAGATTATATTATCTGGCGTACCGTCTGACAAGCAGATTCACCGACAAGATGGCGTGCATTAGCTGTAACGCAATGTGATACGTGGCGCCTTTCGTGGCCTCCCGACAAGGGCGATGAGACCAATAGGTCTATCTCGCAGTGAAAGAGGGTATCCTCGGAACCTTCTGCTTTATCCTCGCCCTAATATGTACCCGCGTCTCGGGACAAGACGCCGCTTACCACCCACTCATACAGGGTTCTCTGGACAATAAGTCCCTGACCGGCTATTTATCTTCGCTAGCTGGCGCAGGGAACGAGAAATATCTAAATCTTTGTATAAAATAGCGACAGTAAAGCGGAAATTCCGCTTGCTTCTAGGGCATTAGAATAGCACCTTGAAGCGGAAGGGTAAGATGGGCAGATGAGCTAATCAGTGAATGACCCCACGCCGTTGATTTGACGCCCTCATCTCAAGTACCAAAACCTCCAGCTGCTTCAGTTAAGCACTTGAAGTTACAGCGATTGATGCTCGTGCTTACTCTCTTCAGCAACATTTATGTTGACTATGAATAATCAAAATAAAGGCAATTAATGTATCTGACAAATCGGGAAAACGTGATGAGTTCAACCTCTTTCGACAGCCTTGGCAAATCTGGGCGCGATTGATGATGTAACCCACGCCCTTCAATTGACATTAAGGATAAGTATTCTCACAGCCACCAAATTCCTCTCCCTTCAACATAATCAACTCACGAAAAGGTTGTATGGTATTTATCGTCACTGAGCACCCAATTGCCCCGGCTGCGACGACACCATGTCGACCACTACAGCCGTCCAGCTCGAAGCCTACGGCAACGGCACAACCTACGAGCCCACCACCTCCTCAACCCTCCGCCCAACAAGAGCCGGCCACGCTGAAAACACCTCTCCAAACAACAATGACTCCGATGACCCAGCCCTTGAAGCTTCCCGCATCGCTGATAGCACCGTCCCCGATGGCGGGTATGGCTGGGTCGTAATCGGTGCCTGCGCTGTTGTAGCATGGTGGGTCATCGGACTCAGCTACGTCTGGGGCGTGTATCAAAATGCCCTCGTTGAGCGAAATGTCGGATCCCCGCTTGCTTTATCATTCTGCGGTTCGTTATCGCCTGCTTTGATGGCGACTGTTGGGGTCATCGTGTCGAGAATGCTGCGAACGTTTGGGACACGTAAACTCAGCAGCGTGGGGATAATTCTCATGGCTCTTTCGCTCATTGGCGCGAGTTTTGTTACGGATCATCTTGTTGGATTGATCTTTCTTCCTGGTATTCCTCTTGGTCTTGGTATGGCTGGTTGCTTTATGTCGTTCTCCCTCGCTCCGGCGCAGTACTTCTCCAAGAAGAGGGGTCTGGCCAATGGTATCGTCTATGCAGGTGGTGGTTTTGGAGGTGCGATTATGAGTATCGCGACCAATTCTCTTATTGAGAAGCATAGCGTCGAATGGGCCTTTCGCATCACCGGCATCCTCATCGCTGTTTCAGGACTTCCAGCTGCGCTCCTGATCAAAGAGAGGGTACCTTTGGCCAAGACCGGAATTGTTGACTGGAGACTCTTTCGACAGCTCAACTTTGCCATTCTCTTCTTTGCCGCTGGCATCGGTATCTTCCCTCTTCTCGTCCCACCATACTTCCTTCCCCTCTACTCTCGATCTATGGGTCTGAGCACAAGCACTGGCGCTGGACTTGTCGCAGGCTTCAGTTTTGCATCTGCCGTAGGACGAATCATGAGTGGATATCTCTGCGATAAATTCGGGCCGTTGAATACCCTTGCGGCATTCTTCCTCGGTAACTCACTTACCATGCTTGCTCTTTGGCCTGCATCAACGACTCTCGCACCCTTGGCTGTTTTCGCAGTACTCAATGGTTTGATGAACGGTGGATTCTTTTCTTCCATGCCAACTGTGGTCGGCAACGTCTTTGGGTCTGCTAGAGTGTCAACAGCTATGGGCATGGTGATTGTTGGCTGGGTTGCTGGCTACCTCTTTGTAAGTTCTACTCATCTGCCTCTCTAGACAAGACTAACGTTACATCTGCAGGGTTCTCCTATCGCTGGTTTCTTGCTTCAAGCGCATGGAGGTGCAGATAAAGGGCTGGGTGCATATCGACCTGCTATGTTCTACGCTGGCACTATGTCAGCCATCGCTACTGTTCTGACTGTGGTTCTACGAGTGAGGATAAACAAGAAATTAACGGCAAAGCTCTAGCACGTCACTCAAATAATAGTTGGATGCAATCAAGAACATAGATAGAGGAGAAGGTCCCAGGGCTCACTGCGACGATTAGATAACTTGAGATATAATTAAATATTAACTATATAAAAGGACACTACGTATGTAACTACGCAACGTATGGTGTTTCTCCACCCCCGAAAGGAAAGCAATAGCTTGGCCTCATCTATCTCAGCAGATCTCAAAATCCTACTACTTGTTTTAGCCTATTTCTTGTCCTTCTTCTTGTTGGCAATACAAGTTGGGCATCGTTCATTGGTTGTGTACTCCACTGAAGTTGGGTAATGAACCCCGGTACAGCGACCGTCCTTCTTGTAGCCCTCACACATTATCGTAGGCTCGAAAGTTGTGTTGAGAACGTAGAAGCAGACGTTGCACTTGTATACGTCTCGTTTGGTGGTGCACATCTCGAGTGAGGGATGTAAAAGATACCTGGCTGTGGTATGTGGATTAATTCAGACAGTGTTGTTGTTGAGAGAATTATGGCACTCGAAAGAAAGAGCAGAGCCTTCGCAATTACGTCGATGTAATATATAGTCCTTGTGTGGCAGTGAAAAGCTGAGGACCGTATGTCGGACCATGGGCATAAGAGACGTGCATTTCTAGAATGCTTCATTGTGTTCACCCTTATGTCTTGATTCCCATTGTTCAAATACTGGATCTTGTCACTCACAGTGTAGCCATACTATCACAGCTCTCAGCAAATAGACAGCCCATCAGTTAGGACTTGTTATCAGGTCTTATTCAGTTGGTAAGCATTTGCATAGCTAACCACTGCTGACCTATTCCGTTCCATGTCTCACCCCCTTACGAAACAGCCAACCACTCGGATTAGCTATCAGGTTCACAGACAATACATTTGTCTTCCTTCTTCCATTCGATGCAAGGACTGCATTCACGAAGCATGTTAGCTGTCAATTGATGTCTACCCCAAGACAAGCGGCGCGCCCCTTTTCGAGATATCTCTGGCATGGCTGAAGGGTATACATTGTTCTTGTGATCTCCTCACCGCATGTTTTGCAGATCACCGCTGTGCCCGGAACGATGCACATCCTGAAGGTGAAGTTTGAGCTCGATGTTGATAGTTTGTCTGACAATGAGGTACTGGGGAAGTAATGGT
This sequence comes from Fusarium phyllophilum, assembly GCA_013396025.1. NCBI lineage: Eukaryota > Fungi > Ascomycota > Sordariomycetes > Hypocreales > Nectriaceae > Fusarium > Fusarium phyllophilum. The sequence continues at coordinate 47,668 of JAAOAQ010000174.1, read as the reverse complement.
GGGGGAGAGTGGAGGTTAGGGGAGTTGCGCTCTATTTAAATAGCCTGGTTGTTCCATCATCAGTCTGGTGGTGAACATATGAGGTGCTTCTTTTTGCACACTTATATACTGCACTTCTCGACCTTGTTTCAACTGCCCTGAGCTTGAACATCATTCATTCAACGCAAGTAGCGGTCCAACTCTTGTCATATCGGCTACTCACAACTGGAAGACTTGAGAGCCAGCTCTAATTATGTGATGCACCTGAAACGGTACTTGATGGCATTAATCGGAGACCTGTCATACTATAAAACAGAGACATTCACATAGATAATCCAGATGCGGTTCAATAATGGTATTCGGTTTGGTAGCTGATGGTAACGAGCAGTATCCGGTCCCTCAAATCAACTCGGCAACATTTCGCCTTTCACTTCTTATCCTTCTTCTGGCAGAAAGGGCAATGCTTCTTTACAAGCCATCTGAAATCTGGTTCGGGGTAAGTGGTCTTGTTACAGCCTTTCCCTTCCTTGAAGTCATCGCACTTTATAGACTCTGCGTGGACCTGCCCAATTTGATTCATGCATGTCCCGCACTTCTTGATAACGCGATTGACCACGCACATATTGGCGATTTGAAGAGTTCTGCGGTGGAATGTAGTGTGTAGTTTGTGGTGTGTGGTGGAGTCAGTGTTGGTTTGATTGGAAGTTGATGTCCTGGGAGAATGAAGGAGACCAGATTGCTGTCCCTGGGTGTCTTTAAGTACTCAAATCGTCCGCCGATGGCCTTGTGAATGTGTGAGAATGCTGCCCAGGCATGGCAAATCACTAACTATTGCAATGCAATGAATCAGTCAACCTGCCCCAGGGTGAACAACACAGACATGCCACACAGCTTAACGCTGTAGGGATGGGTCAAGGAATCTGGCATAAGGTCTGAGTCTTAGAGTAGACCTGTGAATTCTAGTTGGGATCCATAGCTAAGAGTTTACATCAACACGAAGAACTCGAGAATAGAGGAAATTATAGCCATATCTACAAAATCGGAAATGGTCTTCAGCAAAGTCAATCAAAGGCCAGTTATGCAACAAGACAGCAACTGTCGAATAGAAATCCTGATATCGGTTGAAAACGGTGTTTATATACTAGCTAGAATCCAGCACGCAGTACCCTGCCTATTAAGTTCATCCACCGACCTTTTACCTGGCATTATTCTTCTTCCTCACACACACAGGGCAGAGACTCTCATGCGTCCTCTCCTTGTGGGATCGGTATCTTGTACCTTTACAGGCTTTCCCCTCCGTCACTTCCTTGCAAGGCACAGGTACAGCATGAGTCTTGTTGATCTCAAAATAGCAATCCCTGCACTCTTTAACTGTAATATGAACTATGCACATTGTTGCTGTTGAAAGGGCTTTTTGATGGAGTAGATAGAAGTGTAAGTATTGGGTTGCTTTGGAATGATGATATTGGAGAATGGTAGGAGCAAAATACAAGGTCTCCCGTTCTGTTTATATACTCATACTATTCTACACGTGACTTTGTTAGCGCATGGAAACAGTGCTTTAAGAAGAAGAATCGTACACTGAATTATGTTGAATCATTCATCCTTTGTCATGGGGCTCTTGAAGCAGAAGATTGTCTTATGATTTACTGCAAAAACGATACCCAGCTGATCATATGAGCTAGTGTGATGAATAGAAACTTCAGCACTGAGCACACATGCCACACAAGAAGAAAAGCAAATATCCTCCATCGCCACAATCCCCGTTATTGTACCTCGGAGGAGTGCAACGACTGCAATGCCTCTTACTACGCCACCGACATTTTTCTGGCCAACTCCCCCAATGACAAAACCTTCCCTCCAGTAAGAGACTATCGCAGGGCTCAGTTACGGCGAGTTTCTCTTTGATCGACATTTCGGACGATCTGCACCTCTCGGCTCTGATTTTAACCTTGCACATGTTTTGCTGTCGAATGGGTTGCTCAGCGATGTTGTTGACTGTGTGAGTATCAGGGTACTTGAAAGATAGCTTGTGAAGAATGAGGTGCCCAAGATGTTCGGTCTGTTGTCTTCCTTAAGTACAGATGTAACCGTATCGGTGTCCATTGTGAATGCCTGTCTTGACAAAGAGAATCCGTTTCATTTGAGCCTGAATCAGTCTTTGTACGCGAAGGTGAATAGGGCAGGCATGCAATAGAGGATATCCTGTCTCGACATTTGGATTAAGAAACGCGGTAATGATCACGACCCTGAGATCTGTGAGTTGTTTCAACCTGATTGACGAATGAGTCAAGCATCTGGATTGTCGCTGATGTTTGTTAGTCAGAGAGGGATCAAATACTGTCACACTTACCCTTTCAAAGAAATTCAGGGTCTACAGGAGGTTGATTTCCATATCTTTGTCACGCAGAATTGAACGCCTGTGACAAAGGAATACATGTCGTTGAGTCGTGTCGTTTGAAGCTTGCTTAGGCGCCCACCTCACTTGGCGATTCATCACATTATACTTGATATAACAATTTTCCTCGCGTGATTATGTAGCTGCACTCCTTGTTCCTCAATTTGCTATCTGACCTAAGCTACCATAGAACACCAAAGCTTTCACTTACCGCTCCTTGCCATGTCAGTTCAAGCTGCAGTTGCCGCATAAGGCTTGGGCTTCGTGCATTCTGGACAGGCATCAGTATCCCTCGTCGTCTCGACTTTGATTTCCGGCTTCCCCCCACTGCATTTTCCTTTCTTGACCAAACCCTCACATTTTGCCTGAGATCGTTCTGCGTCAAGTTCGTACCCGCATTTCTTGCACTTGGCGATTGTCTTTGTCCATTGACACATCTTGACAGGAGTTTCTGTATGTTAGCTAGTATATGAAGGTGGTTCTTTGTACTTCACGCTTGATTCAATTATTTAACAGTATTTAGATTCGAAATTCAAGGCGTTGTCGCTCTAATTTATACCTTGGATACGTTGTGAATGTGCACTACTCTCTAGCCCGATGGGTGTGATCATGCTTGACTTTCAGAGGCTCTGTCCACGTTGTTCAAATGAAGCGAATAAAAGAAGCCGAGCAGTTCATGGGCGCATTTTCGCGGCTGATTCACGTTCGCGTAACAATAATGCAAGAGTCAGATGATGTTCCAAATCGATTCCTCTTGACCCCGAAAGTATGCCATGCTCAGCCCCGTTTCCTGCTACCTTTCCCCTCTTCTGATTTCTGCTGCAGGCTCGTCTTGCGCAGGGGGTGTAGCTGGACATAACAAGCAAGCATTCTTATCCACAAACTGAATGTTTGTTTTTGGGTCCCGGTTCACTCCTTTGCATCGACGGTTGTTTTTAACGTCGTCACAGTGAACAATATAGGTTTCACCAGCAACCTGATGGCGAGCTCTGCTATCGCACTGAAGAACGTTTTTGATGTAATGACATATTGCGAAGAATAAATGGGATTCTTTGTTGGTTTTCGCGATAGAAGGTAGGCGTGCTGTTTCTTGCTTTCTGCTTGGGTTTGTGTGAAGATGGTTGATCTGAGGTTCCCGTTCCCGCGTCCAACGCTCGTGTTTATATCGCCAATGAAGTCAATAGAATTCGGATTCAGAGGGCAAATACAGCTGATTCAAGACCCCTGAGTAGGTTGCAAATCTACTCCTGGGATAGTGATGCTTCGTTCACAGCGAGAGTGATGGCTACTGAGCGCGAATCATCACACAGAACAACATGCTGTGATACGAGGCTCGAAAAACCTCCACTAACCAAAAGTGCAACTAACGTCTCACTGTCATTAGGTTGAAGTTGATTTCATCAGTGAGACGCTGGGTAGCTAGTGAGGACACACCTGAATGATCTATTCCTTTTGTTTTCACTTCGCGCATAACCTTTAGCTTCAGCTTCTTTCTACTGCGAATTGAAGGTGCATGAAAATGCGTGTCCTGCACTGAAATCCCTAACAATGTCGCTGATCTCTGGGCTCTGCAGCCACGAATGAGCAGCCAAAGGCTTTGTTCGCATCCTTACCGCTTCCTGTTAGCTGTTTCTGCACTTATCATTGGTGTTGTGCATTTAAATACTCTCTATCAATACTAGCTGCGGCTGGTGTTTCACCTTCCTCTTTTGCTCGCATTATCCTCTCCGAATAATTGCATCATAGTTACCGGGGGCCGAGATAGTCTACCCCGCTTCGCCTTATCTTCTCAAGCCTCAACCTGGCCTCAGTTTCGTTCGATCCAGAGCAACTCGGCACAAGAGAAGTAATTACAATTGTGCTCTGAGTACGAATACTTTCGCACCAATCTGAAGATGTCCCAATCACAGCTTGACATCAAAGCGCTTCGAACAAAGTTCCCAGCTCTGCACCAGGATCAAGTCTTTCTCGACAATGCTGGCGGGAGTCAGATTCTAGGTGCTGCAGCTGACTCGTGGGTGTTGCTATGACTGGACTTGAATTCCTTTTAATGACCTGCTGCAGGATACGAGATTACCTCATCACCTCGAATGTGCAGATGGGTGCCTCATACGGTGTTGGCAAGCTCTCAGCAACAAAGGTGAACAAGGGCTACGAAGCGGCTGCACGATACATCAATGCACTGCCTGATGAAATTGGTACACGAAATCTTTGCACAATTGCCACAAGATACTCAACTTACGAGAAAATTAGTCTACGGCGCTTCTTCAACCCAATTGCTACGCAACCTCGCACTGGCCCTCACCTTTGCTCAAGGCGACGAGATCATCGTATCAAATCTCGACCACGAAGCCAACATCGCACCATGGCTGGACCTAGCTGAGCGACAAGGACTCAACATCAAGTGGTGGACTCCAGAAGGACAAGGCAACAATCCCAAGCTCACAGTCGAGAGTCTAAAGCCGCTCTTATCCGACAGGACAAGATTCCTTGCCTTGACTCATTGCACTAACCTGCTTGGATCAATCCACGACGTCAAGGCCATCGCTGCAGCTGCTCACGAGTATCCGAATGTTTTCGTTTGTGTCGATGGTGTAGCTTACGCGCCTCACCGACCCATTGACGTCAAGGATCTGGGCGTTGACTTCTACTGCCTTTCATGGTACAAAGTCTTTGGCCCTCATATTGCAATGCTCTACGGCAGTCGTGAGGCTCAAAAACAGCTTCGCCCATTGGGCCACTACTTCAACCCAGCTGAAAGTCTGTCCGACAAAGCTGGATTCTCTGCTGGAAGCTATGAGCTGATAGCGAGTATATCTGTCGTGGTAGACCATCTTCTTGCCGAAAGCTGGGATAAGAGTATCCAGCAAGAGACGGAAATTCAGAAGTTACTTCTCGACTATCTATCCAAACGAGAAGATGCAACAATTTACGGAGAACCGAGTTCGGATCCCAGCGAGCGGTTGCCTATTGTCAGCTTCACCATTGATGGCTGGAACTCTCGAAGTGTCGTAGCAGCTATTGAAGCCAACTCGAACCTCGGCCTGAAACATGGGCACTTTTACTCTCATCGTTTGGTAAAAGAAGTTCTCGATCTTGATACAACTGACGGCGTTGTTCGAGTTAGCATGGCACATTACAATACCAGTAAGTCCTACTGAAATGAGATACTGCACTACTAACTGTTGCTAGGCGAAGAGATTCAGACTGTCATAGATACGTTACAGAACATCATTACCAAGCGATGAAGCTATGGAAACCGTAGAAGATGAATAAAAATACACGGATAATACAATATAATTTCCTTTGCTCAATTATTATGGAGGTTTCCGACTCCAGGATCTCTTCTCCACGCAGAGACATCCCATTCAAAAGGCACAGAGCCTGTTAGATAACACTATCTACCCGCCTCATAATCATGAAGTTGGTTGAGACTATTATCAGGTGGAAATAATCCATTCGGAACCTCATCTTCAGCCATATTAAACGGCGAGGCAAGGTGATGAGCAAAGTTGATATCCGCATTGACAGATGCTTCAACAATGGTAGGATACGGTACATTAGCCTCAGAACCCCCTTTCAAAAGGGTTAGGGGATAGCATAGTAGCTCTCGGAGCTGGCACGGTTGGCAGGCTGAGATGACCTTTGATTCTCGCGGGATGCCAAAGTCGCTAGTGGACTTGGGTGTAGATGGGTTGGTGGGCGTTGCTCCTGGACGGGGTAGGATTGGACGGGGGGTTGTTGAGGATGAAGAAGATTCCATTATTGTCTTGGCTGCTGGAGATCGTCGGATTTGGTCAAGTCTATTGACTGATGATTTAGAGAGGTTGGTGAGCTGTTGCGTAGCGCCACATTAGTGCAGAGGCGAGATAGAGTTTGCCACTTCCGTGTAATATCCTATCTTATCTTATCTTATCTTATCAGTAAAATCCTGAACTTACCTTTTATCAATATTAAATATTATACTATCTTTTCTATTCCATGAGTAGAACGGGGGAGTACAAGATTAAAAGCAAGCTACGTAAACGGCATGTGAATCCTGTATGGACATGAGTTAACCATGCCACCTGTGTCCATTGCTATAACTGTAATACCAGAGAGTTTGGGGTTCTAATATGTCAGGCTAAACCATATGTCGCCAGGCCTGCATGCCTTGCAAGTTGTTTATGTATAGGTATGTTAATAAGTAACTCCCTGTTTAACTGGAGATCCGGCTCCCAATATCCCAGCCTCTCATATCTTTTCAAGTATGGGTTGGCCCAAGCTGAAAGCTCACAATAAGACAATGGCAAAAGTTCCAAGAACCTATATGTGTTCTTAAACCTTCCAACATTATATAGGTTATAACAGAGAAGGAAGCGCCTCATTACTATTGAGATTATGCAACGTAATGTACGCCACTCTACAGCCTGCTTATTTACCGCTGAGAACCGATACTTCCAGAGCCTCCTTCTACAGCCCGCTTGCGTTCAATGTTAGGCACATATACGAGAATACTCAACGAATATGCAAAAGCTTCAATGTCACCTGTGTCGGAGAGAGTCGATCTCATGTCGAAAGTGGGCTAGTGCGGATGAGAAGGATAGCTTGAAAGGGAGACAAGCATCACACCGGTCCATGACTTCTATATAGCGCTGAATGAGAGATGAAGATGCAGCTATTTTCTTTTTCTCAACTGGATATATATAAGGTGAGGAGATCTTCATAAGTTACTGAACAAATCCATCAAATCATTGACGGATTGAACTGCTATATCGCTATCCACATACCCTTCCCTACCATGCGCTTCTCACCCCTCATCTCCACCGCTCTCACCACAGCTGTCTCAGCTGCTGAGCTAAAGTTCAACTACTGCAAAGACGGCGGCTGCTCCCAGTAGGCCGGCGTCTCTGCACCCGGCACCAGCTGGAGATGTTACACCGACACGTGGAACGGGGCAAACAGCGCCAACATTGCTGATTGCACTTATCCCAACGGAAAATGTGCTTGCAATTTGTACACCTAAAAGTACTGCAAGGAAGCTTCCGAGACGGTTATCTACCCCAAGGACAACTGTGCTTCGAACTGGGGTCATGGATATGAGTCGATGAAGTCGGGAGTTATTCACGACACATGCTGAAGGCTTAGATAGGGCATCATTTTAAACTCAGGGATATGAATACTCAATTGAATAACGTGCTTGTTTTATTATTGCAGCGTTTAGTATATGCAGCTCTGCTCAGCGTTGAATTAATTTGCCTACATCTCAAGCAAGTATCGGCGCCTGTCTCCGTGATTGAAAGCCCGCCTATATGCGTCCATTTCAATTTGTCCTTCTAAACCATGCCTGTCAAGATCCTTCTTTTCCCCATGTCCTTCGGCAGATCCCGTATTCCAGAAGGATCAACCTAGCCAAGAAACATCCAGAGCCGCCAACCATGTGAAGACAATCCTTCAACACTAAAACTATATCATCTCAAAACATTCCTTCCCCATGCATATCATCTTCAATAGCTGCAAATCCAAGTCAGCGGCTTTCTACGTCGCACAAAGGCGTATTTCGGTCAGCAGATCCCGTATCAGACTTCCATCCGATCGGGCTGATTATTCCTCCGAGCCAACCCCCGGCTCCTGATCCTGATCCTTCAATTGTGACGACACCCCCAAGCCATTCGATTAGATGCCTGATCGTCCCTTGAAATTCTTGATCGTTCTGGTTTGTATCTGATCGAATCAGAAAATCCGAATTCCAAAGAATGCCGCCTCCCAATTGTCTCCTCCATGTCGAGGACACTTTTGGACCCGTCGTCAAGGGATGCGGGTCCAATTTTGACTTCACTTTGTTGTTTGAGGAGACGATTCTTTGCATTCTTCCTCTTTGCGTTGCTATTTGTCTTGCTGTCTTTCGGGTTACACGACTTTGGAAGAAGCCGGTGATATTCAAGGGTTGTTTCATATTGCCGCTCAAGTTGGTATGTCGCTTTCTCTTGTGTTAACCTCTCTTGTGCCAAGTAAAAGTGACTGTAGACTAATGTGATGGCCTCAAGATCGCATGGGCATTAGTACTTGGATCGCAAGCGAGCGTTGTCGCGCTTTTCTCGATTCGCGATGAAACTCGAACGAGAGCCAGTATTGCCGCGGGGAGTATTGGCATAGTCGGCTCCGTGATACTAGCATGTCTATCCTTTCTAGAGCACCAGCGCGCGGTGCGTACATCGTCCATTTTAGTTCTATACCTCCTGTCGACTATCCCCATGGATGCTGCTCGCGCCCGAACCCTTTGGCGAATTCTAGATGGACGAGACCCTGCCATTGCTGTTATCATGCTGGCAAGTACCAAGGTGCTCGCTCTGGTCACTGAGATGCTGTGGAAGTGTTCATTGGCAAATAGACATGAATTATGCGATGCGCCAGAAGAAAGCAATGGGATCATTGAACGGGCGCTTATGCTGCGAATGATGCCGATTTTCTGGGCTGGATACCGCACGCCGCTACAAACTGAGCATCTCTCCAAACTGGACACCAAGTTGCAGAATGCCGAATTGAGGCCGACCGAGAAAGGCATGTTCCCGCGAAGCACGTATCACTGCAAACATGGCGACTAACAATGCGCAGGACCGAAGAGGAAACAAGCGCCGATCAAGCTTGCTAAGGAGATCTTCTTCTCTCACACTATCGAGTTTATAGCGCCCATATTCCCCCGCCTCTGCTACCTCTCCTTAACCTTTGCCCAACCGTTCCTCGTCCGTCGGGCAATCGACTACATCTCGAAACCAAAGACCGAGGGCTCAGGTCAGAGAGGCGATGGACTGATTGCAGCTTATGCTCTTGTCTACTATGGCATCGCAGTAAGTTATCGTTTCTTTTAGATAGCAGGAGTGTTGCTAACAAGAACCAACTAGTTCGTCTCCTCTCTGTACGAACAGAGCGCTGTTCGAGCCACTACCGTCGTCCGTGCCGATCTATCGATGCGAATCTACCAGCAATCACTGCTTCTCGATCGGGTCGTGGATACAGGAGACTCGAGTACAACAATGATGACAGCTGATGTCGAGCGCGTACAGCTCGGAGTTCGCAAGATACACGATGCTTGGGCGAGCTTTGTATCTGTTGCAATTGGTCTCTGGTTGATCGAAGCACAGCTGGGCCTTGCAGCCCTGGTCACTTTGGGACTGATCGGAGGCGAGTCGCAAAACTAGCACCATGTAATTATTACGATAGAGAGCTAATATTCGATAGGTTCCCTTCTGCTTGGTGGTTATTGGTCTGGACGTGCCAGTAGGTTCCAGAAGAACTGGATGGCCGCCATCGAGAAGCGCCTTCACAAGACAGTGCAGGTGTTGAAGGGTATCAAGAGCATCAAGCAGATGGGCGCCGCGCCAGCGATAAAGACCATGCTTGAAGATGAAAGACAATCAGAGATCAAGCTATCCAAGAGATTCCGCCTTCAGCTCATCGCACTAGTAACTTTATGTGAGTTACCACCATCTCCACTTGGCCATCTACTGATCAATACATAGCATTTACTTCTCTCACCATGCTCCCTGCCCTAGGCCTCAGTGTCCACAACGCCGTAGCAGACAAATCATCAGGACGTATCCTAACCGCTCAAACAGCTTTCCAAGTCATGACACTGTTCAACATCGTCAGTTCAAGTATACAAGACTGCACGTCCCACGTCATGGCCATCATGGTAGGCCTTGGTTCACTACAACGCATTGAGAGCTTTCTCAACCAGCATACCTGGACAGACCCTCGAAAGTCCATCAGAGATGCTAGCATCAGTACAGATCAGAGCTCTGTTGGTGGTACAAGCGAGAAGAAAGTCTTCACCGACGTTGCTGTCAAAATTCAGAACGTTAGCGCAAAGTGGATCGAAGAAGGTGAAGAGATCATTAAGGACGCTACGTTTGATGTACCAGCTCATGGGTTGACCGTTATCGCTGGACCGACAGGCAGCGGAAAATCAACCCTGCTGCGTGTTGTACTTGGTGATCTTGCACCGTCATCTGGAACCGTGTCTGTCGATGATTCTCAGGTTGCTTTCTGCGATCAGACGCCTTGGATTGCTAATATCAGCATAAAGAAAAACATCGTCGGCGCCTTACCTTTCTATGAAGAACGATATCGCATGGCGCTTCATGCATGTGCGCTTGATCAAGATATCGAGGATCTGACGGACGGAGATAAACATCTTTGTGGTTTGAATGGTCAGTCTGTCAGTGGAGGACAGAAAGTTCGCATTGTGAGTGACCCCCTCAAGTGCGTGACACTGCATGTACTAATCACGACTCTAGGCTCTAGCGCGTGCCGTTTACTCCAAGGCAACCCTTGTTCTTCTCGACGATTGTCTTGTCGGTCTCGACACCAACACTGAGCGGCACATCCTCGGTGAGATCTTTGCGCCCCGAGGTCTTCTCAGCAGCGCTCCCACCACGACTATCCTGGCCACAAGTTCACGTAAGATCACCCCTTATATAACCTACCATTCACTAACAGCGTATAGCGAGATATCTCCCCTTCGCCAACTACATCATCCTCATTGACGCCGACGGCCGTGTTGTTCGGCAAGGCACATTCCCTGATATTGCCCCGCATATTGAGCAACTTGAACATGACGTGCTGCAAGTAGCTGACCGCGCTGCCACTGCACGTGAACCTAGAGCCCAAGACTCTGATGAATTACCCAATACTGCAATTACCAATGACATCGCCTTCAAGAAGGGCGCCAATGGTGATTGGGCTGTGTATAAGTGGTACTTTGGAGTCATTGGCTGGATGGACTTTATCGTCTTTCTATTCCTATGCTTGGGATTCGTGATAGGCGTCATATTCCCACGTAAATCCCCGTCTCAGCAATCCTACCTACCCAATACTGACCATCGATAGAAATATACCTTGGGCTATGGTCAGAGAAGAGTCTCCAGAACCAAATTGATACGCTCCCGTCATTTTATGGCATCTTCTTTGGAGTTGGCTCGATGGCATGGGTAGCTCTCTTCTCAGCATGTGTCTGGCTCTTTCTGCGCATCGCCGTTCGAACAGCAGCTTTGTTCCATCATCTTATTCTCACCACAACACTCAAGTACGCGCTCCCTCCATCCATATCGCAGTGAGGTTTCTAACGGTGTTTTAGTGCCAGAATGGATTTCTTCTCCCAGACGGACAGTGGAGTCACGTTAAACAGGTACGATCACGAACTGTTGTGCACAGACATTCGTTAATCGCAACGGCTCTTAGATTTAGCCAGGACCTGCAGATCACCGATATGGAGCTACCGCTAGCTTTTGTTGGCGCCACGATGAACTTGCTGATGCTTATTGCGCAGTGTATTGTTGTCACGATCCAGTCTCACTACGCTGGGTTTGCGATTCTGGCTATCGCTGTCGTTATTGGATTCTTTCACGAGTTTTATCTTCGCACTTCTCGCAGACTTCGTGTCATGGATATTGAGGCGAGGTCGCCTGTCTTGTCCCTCCTTCTTGAGTCTCTTGATGGACTCGCCACTGTGCGTGCATATGGCTGGGCATCATGGTACTTGCGAAGGGGCATCGAGGTCCTTGAGCGATCCCAAGTGCCTTTCCACTTCTTACAGTCTGCACAAGTCACGCTTAACCTTTCAGTAGACCTCTTCGTGGCGACTCTTGCCCTTGTCGTTATTTCCATTGCTGTTGTGCAGATGAACACCAGTGGCGGCAGTCTTGGTCTCGCGCTTTTTAACATCGTGGGACTTGGACAATCAGTTAAGGGGGTCGTATTCTTCTGGACTTCACTTGAGATTACACTTGGTGCAGTTGCCCGTATCAGAGACTTTACTGAGGACACGAAGTCGGAGCATGAGTCGGATACTAAGCCTCCGGTGGAGTGGCCAACGAGGGGTGAGATTCACTTCAGCGACGTTACCCTTACTCATTCGTAAGTGCAACATCTCAGCGACGGAGCTTTGGGAGAACTGACATACGGCACAGAACCTCATTGCCACCAACTATTTCGAATCTTACACTGGATATCAAGCCAGGCTCCAAGATGGCTATCTGCGGCCGGACGGGAAGGTGAGTTCCTCGCAACCAGATACTGAGCTCAGCTGTCACAGGATACTGACCCATCTGTCAACAGCGGAAAGAGTACTCTCGTCAACTCATTGCTCGGCTTGGTGCAAGTCTCTTCAGGCCTAATCAGCGTCGACGACGTTGACATCTCAACCCTGGCCAAGGATGAAGTACGATCTCGCTTTGTCGTCCTCCCACAAGAATCTCTCATTCTCTCAGTAAGTATACGAGAGTACGCAAAGCTCTTCGGCATTTCAGACGAGCAAGAGATCATCCAGGGCCTGAAGAAGACGGGCCTCTGGCAGACCATTGAGCAAGGAGGCGGCTTAGATATGATCGCCTCAAGCGACACTTTCTCCCATGGAGAGCGTCAGCTCTTCGCCATGACATTAGCTTGCCTCAAGAAGGGCAAGATCGTGCTTATGGACGAACCAACAAGCCAGTAAGCCGCACACGTGACACATTACAGCTCACAGCTAACCTTGTCAGCGTCGACAATGATATACAGACACAGCTGCGCCAAACAGTATTCGACACGTTCCCTGATAGCACTGTCCTCTGCGTCACGCATCAGGTTGCAACGATTGTAGAGTTTGATATAGTTCTTGTACTAGATGATGGCAAGATTGTTGAGCAGGGTGGTCCCAAAGAACTGCTGCGCCAGCCAACCTCGCGCTTTGCACAGCTGTACTCGGCTGGTGAGCTTTGACCTCGGGGATGAGATTATGCAATGCATGCTGCAGGCGCCTTTGTCATGGTGACGCCGGATTCGTGTGTGCCCAGCAGTCAGTTATAATTAGATTTCTATCACGTACTTGCAGTGTTTTTAGTTCTTATTTTCGTATTCCATCCTTGTCTTGGCATGGTGATAAAAGGCCCAATATGCAACCACCATCAAAGCTCTCTGTTTTCCCTTGCGCATAATCCAACGGTAGTCAGATGATCGGTCACTGCGATGGTCCTTGCGTTTCTTTGTAGTTCATGAATATCCAATTAGTAAGTCTCGAAGCCAAACCTTCTCAATAGACTCCCGATGCGTGGCCTCTGTTGGTCGTGACAATCATCGCCGACAGCTCATCCGGCTGTTCCGTCCTGTCAGATCACTATCCATCTCTCGCAAAGCCTCGGGCCCTTGCAAATCCAATGATATACCTAGATTAGACCATAGCGCTACACAGCCTGCAATTGCATTAGCGCAGGCCGCAGTTTTCCTCCCAAAGTCCATCGCATAACCTAGCGTCGGATCTGCTGATGTTTGCTGCTTACTCTTTACCCCTCAATAACTGGATCTAGTTTGTCACTCACTGGTCAGAGCTTTTATGATAATGTTTGTAGCGCTGATATTATACCTTACATAACTGGAAGCATCTCCGAGCTGGACCCAAACTTGCGAGAGTGCATATGCAGGATGAGGGTGAGGGAACACAAACTACGTTCCCGAACTTTAAGCTAGCAACCAACCTGCATGGCCTTTCTAATGGACGTTTGCGTGGCGTTATGGTATTGGTTGGAAAGGTACAGGGGGGGTTTTATCCCGCACTGACAGCCGACCCATCATCTGCAGCATGAACCGTAAAGCTTGGTTTACCACGCGGTTGGTTCTCAAACGGCCGTTGCTCATTTCCATGCTGCAGCGTGTGTAGTACAATGGTAATGTCTTTCAGAGGCACAGTACTAACTACCGGCCTTGGCGGAGGAAACGGTGAAGCAAATAACCTTTCGCAAGATCAGGAGGCAACCAACAAATATATACATAAATGTTTACTACTACTGCATCACCCGTTTGTGCTAAATCACTCATCTGATATCCACGCGTCGGCGATGATCAGAACAACCTAGCCCATAGATTAGAGAGGAAGGTCAGGATTATTCGCCCCGGCGTTGAGCTAGGGACGCGCCGTATCTCTGGGTCGATGTCGCATTCTTTTCCTACTACGGCCCGCAAGGATATCGTGTTTAGCGCCGGACCAAGAGTCGACATGTAAATTCTGCGAGAATTATTTCCAGCATAACAATGCTTCTAATGCATTAAGCTTGTGCGGGTGAAACTCTCTCTATCCCATCTAATTCCTGTGCATTTCTCGCTTTTTTTCACTTCGCTTTCGTGCCTGAAACGGGCTACTTCGTTCTCCATATCAAAAGGATTCGGACCCGCTGTGTTGATGACTACTGCAAGCGTCATATCATGAACCATTCCAGAAACAGGTTGGATCGTCGAAAGAGGCGCGGAAGACACTTAAGGACTTGTTCTTGCATCCATAGTGCGATATTTCACCAAGTAACTGCTTCTAAACTATACCAGTGATAGCTAGATCACGCGCCACCCGTGATTAATATTACGACAATGGTAGTGCAGTAGCTCGTGGAGCTAGCAACCAACACGTCGGACCCTGGTGAACTGCTGTGGAGACAATGAACCAGGAAACTGGACGCGCTGTCTTCTCATGTGGTGATTACCGAGCGAGCGTATCATGGCCACTCGATGGCCGCTGTCCCATATGTATGTGCCGCTGCCGGCGGTGTCATGAAGTATCCCATACTCTTCTCATGTAATTTTTGCCTCCCAGAGTTTCAAGACTTTGGCAGAATTCTATCAGTATACCCCAATTTGTTTTGACGTTTGTCCTTTTTTAGAAATGCCTTCCCAGATTCCACAATGGCGAGAGCCAATTGCCATTGTAAGCATGGCTTGTCGTCTCCCAGGCGGAATCGACAAGCCGCTTGATCTATGGGACCATGTCCGAGCAGGCCGGTCGTCTGCTACAGCGATACCCAAAGATCGGTTCAATGCTGAGAACTTCTTGTCTATGGATCCTAATCAGAAGGGGGAGCAGGCCTTTAGGGGCGCTCACTTCGTCAAGAGGGACATTAAACAGTTTGATCACAAGTTCTTTGGCATCAGCAAAGATACAGCTACAGCCATGGACCCTCAGCAGAAGCAGCTTCTCGAGGTTGTTTATGAGTGTCTTGAGTCAGCCAACATCTCAATGGAGACAATCTCAAAGTCCAAGATTGGCTGCTACTGCGCCATGTTTGTGAGTGATTACCACGACATGCTCATGCAAGACCCTGAATATCTTCCAACGTTCATCGCCATTGGAACAACGCGAACCATGCTTGCAAACCGCATCAGTCATGCACTCGATCTCGGTGGACCCAGGTATGTCATCATTTCCCAAAAGAGGCGATTACAGTGCTGACGCCTCATGCAGTGTCACCATCGATACTGCCTGTTCGGGTGCCCTGGTGGCACTTCATCTTGCCTGCCAAGCACTGCAGGCTGGTGAGTGTGACGGCGCTGTGATTGGTGCATCTAATCTGTTCCTGAGTCCTGATTATGCATTGTCTTTGACGCGTCTCGGTGCTATTGCTGCGGATGGTCAGTGTAAGACATTTGATGCTAGTGCTAATGGATATGGACGTGGTGAAGGAACCAATGCGGTCTATGTCAAGAGGCTCAGCGATGCTATTAGAGATGGTGACAGCATTCGAGCGGTTATAATGGGCACTTCATCTAACAGGTATGTCTGCTCGCTTTCATCCAACACTCAGATACCGACAGTCTAGTTCTGGTGCCACTCCAGCCATCACGGAGCCCTCGGGACGAGCTCAAGCAGACACTATCCTGCAGGCCTATGCCCAAGCAGGAATCAATGATTTCAGCGAGACAGGATACTTTGAGTGTCACGGAACAGGTACTCCCGTCGGCGATTGCATAGAGCTGGGCGCCGTTGGCTCAGTCTTTTCCGAAAGCCACAAGACCCAAGACGCACTCTGGGTCGGTTCTGTAAGTCAATCCCATCTTTTATTATCAGTGGAGCATAGACTCACATGAACAGACGAAACCTAACGTCGGACATTCAGAGGCTGCCAGTGGTTTGAGCAGTCTCATTAAGGTGGTCTTGGCTCTGGAAAAGGGCGAGATCCCTCCCAACACAAATTACAAGACACCCAACCCCAAGAGTATGTACCCTTCTTGCTGACTTCTGATGAGCTGGACTAACGATGACTTGCTCAGTTGACTTTGACGGATGGAGAGTTCGTGTTCCGACCGCTCCCCAGCCCTGGCCGTCCAAGTCCATCCGCCGCGCAAGCGTCAACTCTCTTGGCATCGGTGGATCGACCGCCCACGCTGTCGTTGAGTTCTACGAGCCTCCTCAGCTGACCAATGGTTCAACCAATGGTACAAACGGAGTCAATGGCACTCACAGTACCAACGGCGTCAACGGCACCAATGGTGTGAGCGGTACAAACGGTGTCAACGGCCATCATGAAAACGGGGAGAAGTCTACAGACCCGTACTTCCTTCTCTTCACATCCGGTGCTTCAAAGAGCTCTCGCGAAACAAACGAGCAGAACCTCCTCGAGTTCCTCCAGACTCACGAAGAGTGCAAGAGCCTGACTAGCCCTCTAGTCAAAGCACTCAATGCTCGAAGCCAGATCAATATCAGGCCATGGAAGTCATTCGCTGTTGCCCAGTCCGTTGACGATCTCATCCAGCAGCTGGAAAGCAACGCACTCAAGGTTGGAACAGGCCCAACAAGTGGCGGGTCACCACGTGTATTGTTTACATTCACAGGCCAAGGAGCTATGTGGTCTCAGATGGGCAAACGTCTCCTTGATGCATTCCCTGTAGCGCGCAACACCTTGTACAATCTGGAAGAGGTTGTACGGGAACTTCAGTCACCCAAGACACCAAGTTGGTCTTTGATAGGTACGTTTTGGCACAACGTCCTCTGGACTTGGCAGCAGTTACTGACGCTTTCACAGACAAGCTCACTACTGAGCTCTCTCAAGAAGAGATTGACTCACCATCCCTTGCGCATCCCCTCTCCATGGCGGTCCAGATCGCATTGACAGACGTCCTCGCAAGCTGGGGTGTCCTCCCAGACGGTGTCGTTGGCCACTCAGGTGGAGAGACAGCCGCTGCCTACGCCTGCGGTGCTCTCACAGC
The DNA here is from genome assembly GCA_013396025.1 of Fusarium phyllophilum. NCBI lineage: Eukaryota > Fungi > Ascomycota > Sordariomycetes > Hypocreales > Nectriaceae > Fusarium > Fusarium phyllophilum. Next base: position 30,309 of record JAAOAQ010000174.1, on the reverse strand, counting down.
CAAGGGGGCCATCACAGTGGCTTACTACCGAGGCATCGCATGTCAGAACGCTCCTTCAGGTGCTATGCTGGCCACCAGGAGCGCACCCAATGCTAAGGAGCTGCAAGATACATTGGAGCGCAACGATGTGCAGATTGCCTGCTTCAACGGTCCTCAGAATCTCACTCTCGCTGGATCTGCTGAGGGAGTCAAGAACGTGGCTGCTGAGCTTAGCACCCATGGCATTGTCTCCAGAGCTGTTGCAGTGACTCGAGCTTATCACACTCGCGCCATGAAGACTGTTGTGGATAAGTATGTCGGTCAGCTCAAGGGTGTTATCCAGCCCAAGGCTGGACGAGTTCCTATGTACTCATCTGTCACTGGCCTTGAGCTTAAGGGTACCGAGGTTGACGCTGAATACTGGGGAGCCAACCTCGTCTCTCCGGTTCTTTACACCGATGCAGTCACACTGGCATTGACCTCAACAGACCGCAAATTTGATCTGTGTGTCGAACTCGGACCTCATTCTCTGCTCTCTCGTCCAACATCTGAGATTGTCAAATCCCTTCCTGACTCTCCCCAACTTCCCTTCTTCGCTACGATGCTCCGAAACGCAGACTCGAGCCAACAGCTTGTGAGTCTGGCTGGAGACTTTGTTCTCAATGGGAAGCAGCTGGATTTGGATCAAGTCAACAAGATCGCGGGCAAGGTTGGTCGTCTTCCCAACCACATTCAAGATAACCTTCCAGCCTATGCCTGGGACTATTCCTCGACGCCATGGACCGAGCCACGAAACAGTCAGGAATGGCGGTTTAGAAAATCACCGCGACATGAGATTCTGGGATCCCGCTGCAGAGGAGTTAACCCTTCGGCTCCGACGTGGAGGAACAAGGTGTCGATTGAAGATGCGCCTTGGCTTGTTGACCATCAGGTACGTAAAGAAACTACACTCATCTCATGGCAAGGCTAACGCGCGACAGGTCAACGGCATTGTGACATTCTCCTTCACTACCGGCATTGCGATGGTGGTTGAGGCCATGATGCAGGTACAGGAAGAGAACAAAGAGATTGACTGGGCGAACCATACGTTCGAGCTTCAAGACTTTGTCTTTTCTAACTCGATAATTCTCCCTGACGAGTCGCATATCGATCTCTTCCTCACACTCATCCCAGACAACGATAATGCCAAGTCTGAGGAGACGTGGTATGACTTTACGATCTCGTCGCTGAGAGGCGATGTCGATATCCGTCATTGCCACGGAAGAGCTGCCGTTCTTGAAAGTAAGTGATCCACGACAAAAAGTCTGCAATCTGAGCTAACTATTATCCAGCGAGCAAAGACAGCGTTGCTCTTCGTCGCAGAACCTCGTGGCACCACATGCCGCTCAAGGTCCCACTGAAGAGCTACTACAAGACTCTTGAACGAGTTGGCTATGGCTACGGCCCCAAGTTCCAGCTTCTCAATGAAGTTCGCGTCCGCCCTAGTCTCTCCGCTTGCTCTGCCAAGATCGACATGACATCAACTGCTCAATCTCCTGTTCCTGGCCAGCGATATCTTCTGCACCCCGCTATGATGGATGCAGCGCTCCAAACACCCGCTTTGGCCAATCGCTCCGGGTACTTCCAAGAGATTGATACCTTACTTCTTCCTTCCAAAATGAAGAGAATCTCGATCCGCATGCCTGCTGAGAACACGGACGTCGCGTCTTGCACTACCAACACGTCGCCTGTTGGGTTCAGCAGGATCCAAGGTATCGTTGAGTGTTACGACTCGTTGTCGAGACCTTTCTTTGTTGTTGAAGGTCTACAGATGGATAGAGCGACAAGTGATGACAACACTACTCTTCCCTGGCTGAGGCTCACCTGGAAGCCTGACATTGGCGACATCTCGAGCAGTGACCCCATGCTCAGCTCCATCAAGATCCAGAGCCTTCCCGCGGAGAAGAAGCTCGTCAACCTTGAGAACCTAGTCAAGGAACTAATCCCCCTCATCGTTGAGAACGGCATCGACAAGGGCAAGGACTTACCCTCCCATCTACTCAGCTACCATTCATGGTTCCTCGACCAAGCCGAACTCCACAAAGACCGCCTCGCAGCTCGCCACAAGCAACAAAACGGCTTCGCAACAGTCCAAGACGCTATAATGAACGTCGTCGCCAACTCCGGCATCTCCCAAACCGTCGACGCCTCAATCGTATCCCAACTCGCCATCAACATGTCCAAAATCTTCCACGGCGACGTCGAAGCCCTAGCAGTATGGCTCGAGAACGATCTCCTCTACCGCTTCTACGAAGAGAGTATCTTCACCACCAGCATGAACCAGAAACTTCTCTCCGTCGCTGAACTTTTAGCACACAAGAATCCTAACATGAAGATCCTGGAGATTGGTGCTGGAACTGGTGGTGCGACTACGGAGTTGCTGCGTGGTTTTGCTCGGGCGGGAGGGAAGAATGCGTATCAGTCTTTTACGTTTACGGATATCTCGGCGGGCTTCTTTGATAAGGCGAAGAAGAAGTTTGCGCAGTGGGATAGGATTGAGTTTAAGACTTTGGATGTTGAGAAGGATATTGCTGAGCAAGGCTTTACTGAGAAGTATGACCTTGTTGTTGCGGCGAATGTAAGTCTTACATGTTGTGAGGGTTGCTTCATATACTGACCACGTACGTTAGGTGCTGCACGCTACCGCCGATTTGCCATTTGCGATGAAGAACATTCGATCTTTGTTGCGAGATGATGGATATCTCTTGGTTGGTGAGCTGTCAGAGGGTAGGTAACATCATTCAATACTTGAAAGCCTTAGCTAACACCTTCACTTGCAGACCTGACTTCAGCCAACTTCCTCTGGGTAAGATCTCACATCTCATCAATCACATGGCATCGCTAACTCTTATGTAGGGGCCCTTGACTGGCTGGTGGCTCCGCCATCGATCACCCGGCCGCTCTGGTCCTGGTCTTACTCTCGACGAGTGGCGCAACGAGCTCGCTGCCGACTTTGACAGCGTCTCTGAGATCGAGGCTAAGCATGACAAGACCGACACTGAGCAACTCTCAAGCACCATCGTCATGATGGCTAGAGCCAAGCCTGTTGAGTACACTCCACCTAAGCCGCTTTCTGAAGAGAAGGTACACATCGCTGGAGTCGGTAGCGATCCGTCCACTCGAGACCACCTTCAGAAGTATCTCGGCACGCGTGGTATTTCCGCAAGCTCCAGTACCCTTGAAGACCTTGCTTCGCGAGAATGGGCTGGCGAGTGGCTTATCCTCGTTGACGAGACCGAAGGAAGTTTCCTTGCCTCTCTTCAACAGGAGCAATTGACTGCACTGAAGTCATGGCTCACAAAACCCATCAAGTGCATCTGGGTGACTCGCAAGGTATACCTCGATCCCCAGAACACAACAGGAGGTCTAGTAACGGGTTTCGCACGAACACTCCGCGGCGAAAACAGTCAATGCCAGCTGTACACTCTTGACCTGAGCAGCGATGGTGATATTACAGCCAACGTCATCTACCACGTCTTGGAACGGGCTCATTACTCACACGATGACCCGATCTCCAGATTGGACTACGAGATTGCTGAGAAGGATGGGCAGCTATGGGCGTGCAGACTTGTCAATGATACTTCGCTTGAGAATGCCTATGGTCCTGCTAGAAAGATGGATGCTCCTTCGACGCAGGTGGTGAAGGCTCCTCATCATTTGGTCATGGGAGAGGTTGGTATCTTGGAGAGTCTGACCATGGCGCAAGATGATGCGTACACAGCCATCCCGGATGGGCATGTCCTTGTCGAGGTCAAGGCTGTCGGACTTGACGAGCGGGTAAGTGCATCTATCTTCACCGACAATGCTTGATCTAACATTGTATCAGGACGGATATATCGCACAGGGATCCCTTCCAGCGACATCATTCGGCCGCGAGTGTTCCGGCGTCGTCACAAAATGCGGCTCTAACGTTACATCACTCAGCCTTGGAGATCGCGTTGCGGTCATCGGCCAGGGAACTTTCACGACACAGTACCTGGCACCTTCAGACTGTTGTAGGAAGATTCCCGACTGGCTTTCATTCGAGGTGAGAAGAGCCCTATTTTTACTGTGACTTTGCATGACTAACTCTGCTACAGGATGCGGCTGCTATTCCTACAAACTTCGTCACTGCTTTATACTCCTTGACAACACCAGCAAGAGTATCAACAGGCCAGGTATGTACCACGCCTTTCACCAACAAGCAATACTAACTCAGCCACAGAAAATCCTCATCGTCAACGCATCTTCCCCCCAAGGCATCGCCCTCATCAAGACCGCCACAGCGCTCAAGCTCGACGTCTACGCCGCCATCAGCGACGCAACCACCAAGCCCCTCCTCACCAGACTCGGCCTTCATTCCGCCAAGATCTTTGTAAACCCCACCAACACCAGCCGCTCCAGCGTCTCTCGCTCCACGACTTTCCAAGCTTATAAGCTCGTGTTGAACACTAAGGCGGGTCAATATGCGGACTTTGCGCACTTGGTTGCGAACCGGGGAACGTATATTGAGATTGCATCGGGTGAGAGTTCGGGTGATGATGTTTTTGTGCCGAATAAGAATGTCATGTTTGCTTCTGTTGATTTGGCGGATGCTTATCAGGAGAACAAGCAGGATCTCGGAGAGTAAGTGATTCCGTCTCGTTGTGTGAGCTCCAGCTGACGATTTTACTAGATTGCTTGACCAAGTCATTGACCTGGTTGAGAAGCGAGAGATCTATGTTGATAATTCGGTCTCAGTGAACGGACTTGACTCTCTACAGTCGGCTTTTGCGTCAGTTATAGAAGGTACTCCGAGCAAACAAGTTGTATCGCTCACGAACATCAACGATCAGCAATTGATCAAGGTATGTCATTTTACTCTCTCAGTGGCAAGACCTATCTAACTGTGATTTAGACACGACCCAAGACTTCTCGCTTCAACCCCCACAAGACCTACATCATCACAGGCGGTCTCGGTGGTCTAGGCCGCGCAATCTCAGTCTGGATGGCCAGCTACGGCGCTCGCCACATCATTCTGGCCACCAGCTCTGTTGCTCGTGCCTCAGAGTCTGGTGATCTGCTCCAGCAGCTGTCATCATATGGATGCAATGCTAGAGTCGAAGTTTGTGATGTCGGTGACTCCGAAGCCGTCGAGCGTCTCGTTGCTTCCATTGACAATCCTGTTGGCGGAGTTATTCACTCTGCGTTGAAGCTTAGCGTAAGTCTACTCCGTTATTTCACATGGACATCTACCTAACCTTTGTCAGGACTGCTTCTTTGAGGATATCACTCTCGAAGACTTTGATGCCGTCTTTGGTCCCAAGGTGAATGGCTCGCTGAACCTTCACAACAGCCTTCTCAACCAAGACCTCGACTTCTTTGTCATGCTTAGTTCAGGCTGTGGTGTCCTCGGTAACGAGGGTCAGTCGAACTATGCAGCAAGCAGTACTTTCCTCGACACCTTTGCCCGATACCGTCAGAGTCTTGGCCTCCCAGCCTCATCTGTTGATCTCGGATTCGTCGAAGACGTCGGCAACATCAGCGAGCGTCCTGAGATCCAAGCTTCCCTCTTATCCCGCGGTCTCAGACCCATCACAGTCCGAGATGTCCTCCGTGTCGTCGAGGGTGCCATCGCAACAGGTTCACCCAAGAACCTCATCACAGACCCTGCCTACGATGGTTTCGTCCAAAGCCAGATTGTTCTCAGCTTCGGCATGATCGACAAAGCCACAGCAGAGTACCAATCCTGGGCTCAAGACTCCAAGTTCGGGCTTTTGCGATCTCGCGCCGCTGATAACGCTGCTCTTGACTCCGATGCCGATAGCGGCGAGAGCGCTGTCCAAACTGCTGTCAAGGCCTTCCGAAACACTCTGGGTCGATTGGGTGATGCACCTGAAGGCAAAGAGGCATCTTTACAGCCGTTTGTTTGCACTGCTCTTGTTGCTAAGCTGGCGCAAGTACTGTCGATCAAGGTTGGCGATATTCAGCCTTCGAGATCGGCGATTCAGTATGGAATGGACTCGCTTATTGCGATTGAGGTTCGATCTTGGGCGCGATATGCGTTCCAGATTGATTTGCCTATTAATGATTTGACGAATCCGTATAGTATTCAGGATTTGTCGGCTAGAGTTTCTAGAATGATTGTTGGATGATGATGGATCTCTTTAGTGTTTGGGTATACCACAGATTGGGGTGGCTCTTGTCTTTTCGTCGTTGCCTGTTTACGGTTTCCTTTTGCGTTTCCTTTTGTAGCTTCACGATATTTATGACACGTCAATTGAATACACTCTTTGCTTCTGAGATCATATGCTTCCCGCATAACTGTATTCTTCTATATAGGCCGTTATAAGATATCTCTCCTTCCTCATAATCACGCCTGAGACCAATGCTCAGCCAGCGAGCCAAAGACAATGTTATACAACACCAAAAATATGCAATTCAGTCCCATCAGAGGGTCTAGTCTAAAGACTTGATATTCTGTAACCCAACACGATGAAATTCCTCATCGTGGCATTGAAGATTCCGACATAGAAGTCGACACTGACGCCGAGACTGAAGCCGGCGCGGAATTCGATGGCGTTGATGATCCAGGTGCCGGCTTTTGGGCGCAAAAGGTTATTCTGGATGATTGTCAGCTATAGTCCTTCTAAAGATGAGAGGTTTGGTACTCACAATGTCATAAAAGAATGGTATTTCGTATTCCCAATCTCCTTCTTCACTTCCCCCAGAAACTTCTTAACCTGCTCCGGCGACCAGCCCAAACCCTGTGTAAAAACAGGCATCGTCAACGGCTCAAGAATAAGCAGCCAATTCTGCGTCATGAGATGTCCTATACGCTGTAACTTCTTCCCAGGATAGCATGCATTCGTCGGGGCTCCGTATCTCGTCTCGATGACGCGCTCAAAGCCAGCTTCTTGTAGGAACGGCTTGAACTTTTCCGGGTATTTCAGCGTTGTGCCGAAATTCCGCATTCCCTGCTCCATTAAATCGCTCCATCTTTGGAATTGTGTGCCATTTAATGAATGATTTGGCGATTGTGGGATTGCGATCCATTCTGTGAACTCGACCCATCCTCCTGGTCTCAGGTTGTCAAATGCTAATTGGACAAGCTTCTTTTTGTCTCCAATGTCGCCTATTTGTCGGATATGAATAAAGTCGAAGTTGCCGCCATTGAAGATATCCCAGTCGTGTGTGATGTCGAATGTTTTAAAGCTGCAGTTGGATTTTGTATATGGTGGGTGAACTGGTTCGATGTCGACGCCTAAAACAGAACATGATGGGTATTTCGTGGCTGTCGTATGTTAGCGTTGATAACAGAAAGGCCATGAACCCCCCTGAGGCGTACCGAATTCCTAGAGCATCAATGTCAGTAGATTTTACACCCTGAGATCCCTCCTAGACTTACCAATGCCCATGTTCCAGGTCCAGTGCCAACATCAAGAACCCGCTTCGGCCTTGACGTTATCGGTGATAAATGAAGTCCCTTGAATATATTGATGATAATAGTATGTTGAATGACTAAGCGCAATCTTATCAGTAATCCGCGGGTTAAAGAGTACCGAGGCATCGCATCATACCATTTCTGTCTTGTTCTTGCTAGACCGAAAACGTATTAGTATCCGAGTGCCCGTATCGTTATCACCTCGTGCGATTGCAACATACCTGGCTATTCGGCACCAAACCGTACCCTGTTCGTCGTCGTTTGGTTAATTCTCGGATGCTACTTGGAAAGCAGGGGAGGGGGAAAACGAACGAACAGAGGATTTGGTGAATTTGGCGACGAATGCTTGGAAGAACCGTTTGGACCGTGACCCACTGAGACACGTTAGCATGGGAGCAAACAATTGAGCCAACCCACCAATCAGTAACTCAGTATCATCACTGATCTGATCTCTGCTGTGTCCTGTGAGACTTACCGTTCCATAGGCTTGTAACTGGCAACAAACTCATCCGAAGAATCAGAAGAGTCCTCTATACTGTTGGTCTTAACGACATGGTCCTCCCTTGCAGCCGCCGCCGGGGAGAGCGTTTGCCGGTCCCATCCGCCTGAGCGTCGGGTAACAGGTGTCCCGGGGAGACCCCCTGTCTGAATCTGGCTGTCACTAGACACGCTAGAGGCGTAGTTGGACGACGATGAGGCGGTGAGAGTCGTCTGTGCAGGGGGCTTCGCCATGGCTGACGACTGTAGAAACTCCGTTGACCCCCCGCCAGCGCCGCCGCCGCTGCGAGTCGAGCTCGAGTCGTGTCCATTGTTGTCCATCGAGTGAGCCATTTTCGTTGCTAATAAACACGACGGGCCGCGCCGAAGCCTAACAGCTTGATTTTGCGTTCGTCGTTCGTCTCCCTTTTTTTCCTTTGCTAAATTGTTTTAGTTTGACAAATGGTGTCGATTTGAGGGAAAATGCAACATGAATAAAAACAACTTTTCGTCGGTAGTCAGACCTGCTTGCCTGCCGGCTGCAAGAAATATCTGCAGTCCTGACGTCGTCGGGGTTCAAAAATGGCACAGCAGAGCCAACACAAGACACGGGACGCAGAACCTGTCGCTGGCTGGATGGGGTCATGCTACTCTTCTATGTAGAAAAAAGAGAGAAAAAGAAAAAAAAAATTGTTCCCCGACGTTGGCTGCGTTGGGTACCGAGACGGGCTGTGAGTACCCTTGTTTGTTTGTTTGTCTCGTTCTCTAACGGATCATCAAAGTGCTAGCCCTGTCAAGCTTAGCTTAGTGCCCTCAACTGACAAACGGCTTGTTAGCTCTGGCCCGCTTTTAGAGTTTATCACATTGCGCGGTAGCATTAGTTTCGAATCCGTCACATACTGAAAGTGACTGCGTATTAATAGGCGTTGTTTTCTCGCATGTTTGCTCTGTGCTCGGGCACAAAGAAAATACCGAAATCGCGAGTATGAGAATTGCTGATCTTCAGTCGGTACTTTTTCAGCCACTAAAGTCTGAGGACGATCGCGAATACAATATTAATTATAGGTTAGAGATCAATAACTTGAGGTACAAGGCATTGATCTTGTTTGTTCTGTCATGCCCTTGGCACCTCAAGCTGTTTGCTTCAATTCATTTGTTGGTTGTCGCGTGACCCATATCCGGCTCCATACGAGTGCTCCAGGTTTCAACAGCAAACGAGACTGACAAAAACCGTTCCCTATTTTTTGTAGGACACCTACCCTTTCCTGTTTATTAGTGCATGTAATTATCCATGGCTTTTTGTTCATTTCTGAGCCATTGTGGAGCTCGCCGTAGAGTTCTTTTGTTTCGCGTCAGTGTTTTAAAAATCGGACCTCGATAGCTACCCTGGGCCAGCAATGTATAATGTATCAAGACCACTGCAACTAAAAAATATAATTCAGTAGGGAAGCTATACTTAAATATTAGATTATTACAAAAAAGGGAATACTTCTTTAGTAGAGACTCAGAAGTCCTATAAGTATCTATATACATAGTCTATTAAGATCTTATTTTGTACAGCACCAGACTGGCTTTCTGACATTCGTCAGTGACTTATACATATACATAGGATACCATTAAAATTAACGGTTGCTGTAGTTATGTCAGTTAGGACAACTGAAAAGCCCGTTCATCTTGCTTACATGTTATAATTAGTGTTGCTGAAGATTGCATGTTCCTCATTCTTAGTTTTTATCACCTAGGAATTAGTTGCGACATCTACAGTGGTTTGGGTAAGGTAAGATCGGTAGATCTGCTAGACCCGAAGTAAGATCAAGATCGTGTAGAATGATCTGCCAAGGCTGTGCAGTCAGCCTGATCATCGGGGCAAAGTTACCCCATCGGATCCTGCATCCTATCTAAGGATCCCCGATCCACGACCGTTCCCGTAGGTTCGCGATTAAGTACTCTACGTTTAATTATAAACTGAATAGTCATTGGATCGATCTACTGTAGCAATAAGATCTTTAATATGGTAGGTAGAAGGGCCATATTACAGGATCTGATAGGATGCCGCGAAGCAACCCAACCCATCTTTCACTACCCATTAGTCCCGTTAAGACCTGGCATTCCCTGTCTTGTAGCATTAATCCACGTCGAAGCTCATCGTGTAGAGCTGTATACTCGACTTCAGGAACAGGAACTCAAGCACATCAGAGCCGTATTATCCCAGGCTGTACCTATTTGTCTTCGATGTAATGTTTCAAAGGTCGAATCCCTATCTCTTGTCTTTCGAAAAGCACAGTTCGCTGAGCCGCACACCGAAACACGATGATATCAACAGCTGGCAATCAAACCTTGTGGACCTGTCTCCCACTTTAGGGATCTGTGAACAGCCACGAGACCTGCCCGATGTATGATCTCGACAGCCACCGAATTCTTGGCTACGACTGAAGCTAATTTGGCACAGTATCTGCAGCTTATACTGACAGCAAGGGTATATGAGGTGACCAGCCCTACCCCTTTGACGAGAGCCAGTGGTCTAAGTGAAGAAGTGGGATGCAACATAATGTTGAAGCGGGAAGACACGCAACTTGGATACTCTCACAGGATAAGAGGGATATATAACAGGATGGCCAACTTGGATAAGGAGCAGAGGTGGAAAGGCGTGATAACATCTTCGGCATGTAAGTCAAGTCCCAGAGTACACAAGGCCGTATCTAAAGTCCCACAGCCGATGCCTTAGCTGTATCATTCGCGGCCAAAGAGTTTCGAACGCCATCCATAATCGTGTTGCCAGAGCATACTGCGAAAATCAAGGTCAAGGAGCTAACGCGCCTCGGGAGTACGGTGAAGTTGCACGGACTGAGTGCCAATGCCACAAAGGAGGAGTGCTTGCGGCTGCAATCACTTCATGACCTGATCTCCATTCCTCGACCCGGAGATGAATATGTCATCGCAGGCCTTGGAACTATCGGACAAGAGATAATACAGAGGACGATGGACTCTCGAGTTCAAGCGGTCTTCTGCCCGGTTGCTTGTGGAACTTTGATAGCCGGTCTAGGCATATATCTCAAGTGTATCGCTCCCCAGATAAAAGTCATCGGAGTACAACTTCATGATTCAACGGGAATTTCACGGTTGATACACTGCAAGGGACAGTCGACGCTGGAAGAGTACTTGCTATCGAGAAAGATCAACCCAAAAGTCGCCAGCATTTGCCGCGAAGTTATAGATGACATCATCCAAGTCACTATGGACGAGGTGTTGATAGCAACAAAGAACATATACGAAGACACACGACAGCTTGTTAAAACAGAAGGCGCACTAGCCGTTGCTGGGTTGAAGAGCTGGATTACCTCGAATGGGCTTATAGGATCGGAAAAAGACTTCGTTGCAATCACGTCAGAAGCTCAACTCGACTTTTCGGAGATATTGTCTATTGTCAAACAGGCCTCGTTGGCTGAGATGACGATGGGGAGCGAGAATGATAGTGGAATAGAATCACTGATGCATGGTGCAGGGACAGCATCGACTTGTGCTGGTGACGGATGGTCCAGCAGTACAACCGTCGTTGGGGTCGAAACTACCGCCAGCTTTACATCTGATGTAGACGGCAGTCTTTGGAATTATTAATGGAGGGACAGACCATATAGATATATATAAGTAGGAGCAACTACACCAAGTGGTATGTCGTTTCGTGTGATCTAAAATATGTTTATTGTAAGGTTGCGAAATTCTAGTCGTGAGGACCAATCCAAGTTAACACTATATCATCTTGTTGTAAGTAAAGGTCTCCAAGTCTGTTACAAGATCCAAGCTTACCAACGCTTGCGCGAATTAATATTTGGCGCTGTAAAGATTAACTGCATCTGGAAATACGCTGCGCTGGGCTTGCTGACAGTTCACCTGCAAGGGGATTACGTGACGGTCATCCGCCTCATCCTGGGCCTAAACCTGAGATCAGATCTGAGATATTAAGCATATCTTGGATCAAGATGTCTTTCGTGGTTGGTAACTACTCATCCCACCTTTGTAATTATTACAGTTTCTTGCTAAGAGGTTTAATAAGCATCGATGCTGAGTTGAAGATCTCGATTGACCGCCAATGAACGGAATCTGCATTTCGGTCTCATTATCTTGGAGTTCTGAGTTTACGATAAATTGTATAAAAAGGGGATGTGTGTCTGCCATGACAGAAGATCTTAAAGCCCCGACTCAAGCCAACCAACTTGGTAACACTCCCACTCAATCAAGCTTCATTTCACAATGAGGTCCAGCCTATTTCTTTTGACAATCTCGCCAGTGGCCGTTCTCTCAGGCGTCACACCTCCTGTTCGCCCCCTCTTACCCCCAGATAATGCAAACCTCACCCTCAATGGCGCAGTGAGTGCTTTTTGACCCTCACTTAGACCCTTCACTAACATCCTCCAGATCGACTTGTATCCTCTAAACTTCAACATCTCGGACTCCCAACATAAGGGATGGACCCAAATCGATGGCTCATTCTGGATCAAAGCGTTTATCCATGGGTCAAATGGCCACGATTACTACATCGCGTCTCACTTGATGAGCTACGCTTCTGACATCGAGGGCTCCAAGCCGGTGTACCGGGCCTCAGTGCTTGATCTAACCGACCCCACGATCTTCCACAAATATGATCGAATTGCTTCGGAAAACACTACTTTTTGGACTAGCGAAGGTGATTTCCGGGCCAACTTTGAAGACTATGGAATGGAATCTATCGATAAGAACCCGTTACATGGTCTTCACACTTACAGTTCTGCGGAGAACGTCGAGTTTGACTTTAACTTCTATTTCACATCACCCATCTTGCTCAACGCAGCTCTCGGATCTTACCAAGTTGGCGGGGCACTTGGCTGGGAGTGGTCAGTTCCTCGAGGACGTACCGAAGGCTCGCTCAAAGTCAACGGCGAAAAGGTTGACATCGTCCCTGAAAAGTCCTTCGCATGGTATGATAGGCAATACGGCTCGCTGCAGGACTCCTTCGATTGGATTATGTTACATTTCGAAGAATCAGACTGGTTAGATATCTCGCTCATGTGTGCTTGGAAGTGGGAAGACCGCGTGGATGGCCAGAAAATGTTTGCTACGGTCAGAAGTTCGCTCAACGGCCGAGACTCAGTGGTTCCTATAAACCTGACGGCGTCCACTACTAACGTCTGGATATCACCGGATACAGGTCTTGAGTACCCGCAGGAATGGACCATTCAATGGGAGGATATGGAACTCGTCGTTACGAGTCCTAGGCCTGACCAAGTCATTGAGGCTGATGATAATACTGGATTTCCATCGCAGTTCAGTGGTTATGTCAACGTGGTGGCTACCAAAACGGGATGTGCCCCAGTCAGAGGATTTGGAGCGGTTGATCGCATGAAGATCGAATAGTCACTGATGTACTGGTTTGTCCAGGATTTAACCAGTGGGCTACAAGGGAAAGAACTGGCGAGCTCTTCAGGAACTCATCTTCACGATCCAACTAGATATAAAATATAGCTAGTCGTAAAGCTAGATAGGTGAATATAATTGAGCATGACATGCTTTCAACTGATCATCTCCCATTCTTGAGACACTTTGGGAGCTAAAGATAAGCTGTAGGTCAACATGCTAATCGGGGCATAATCTCCCCGAGCTTCGAAGTACATTGTAAAAGGCTCGGAGTAAACCACGCCTCGGGATTGATCCTGCTTGATATAAATTACACCAAGTATTTGGCGTGGAACGTGAATCTCAAAACCCTACGGATCAAGCTGTAATAAACAATATGACTGTCCCGACGGATTTGGCTCTGCCAAACTTCGATGCTGTGTTCATGCAGGTGCGTTTTGATCACTCGCCAGGGTATTCTTGAGGAAGAATATAATTTGCTAACGACTCCAAGAATAATCAAGAGAGCGATTCACAAGACCCAATCCAAGCCCTGGTAAGATGCATATGTTGAGTCGACAATCTCTGCCCAACTCCCCAAACATGAATTATTCTTGCCTTTTGCACAAGCCTCAAATTCTAACTAATTCTCATTTGAATGAGTACAGCAAGGCGTTCCATATGCCATCCGCAAAGTCATCAGCATAGCCAAGATCAAGATTCACATCATCGTGGAGCCCGTTGATCTAAGCAATGCATCCTCACCCTACCGCTTCAAGCTCACATCATCCGTCATGGGCCTAGGCATCATCGGAGCTGCACCTCTACGAGCCGTTGGCTTCCAAACTGACAACACTGACGTACGCGTGATGGATGGTGTCGAGCAGGAGAAAGACGAGCCCATGATTGGCAAGACAAAGAGTCGAATTTGGATGTGCACTCTTGAGGAACTAATGAAGGAACATAATAGTATTGGAGAGGCCGCTGAGTATCTTAAGCAAGGCTGGGAGGGTTACGATGAGAAGACAACAAAGGTTGTTCGGATTAGCATCAAGAGTGCGGGGGTTAGTAGCGCTGAGCCGTGGCAGAATGAGCAGGTTTGGGGGGTTCAGAAGGGGAGATGGACGGCGCGTGTTGCGTTTAGGAAGGGGAATGTTAGTGAGACAGCGCGTATTCTGTACGATTATGTCTCTTAAGATCGAACAAGAAGCTTGGTCACTATCCTCAATATGCTCAAAGTGATCAGCTAAATGACAGCTCTACAGGTCATGTCCCAGTATGTTTCAGCGGTCGTTGTAGTGGTCTGATGCACTGAGACCCCCCGACCTGTGTGCAGTTACAGAGCTATGGGGACCTCAGTGGCTCGTCCACTAACTCACTGCGCCTAAGTCTGTCTGTCTTGTCCGACATACAGACGGCGACTTTTACGGGATGACAGGATTAGGATTGTGGGATTACGGAATTTTGGGACCAATATGCAGGATCTTTGGGATTGGCGGATTGTCTGCTCCCCAACAAAATAGCGGACAAATAGGTGTCCGACCCCTACAATGACCCGAGAAAAGTGATTTCCAGGCGCTTGCTGACGCAGCCAAGCCATTTCTTGCACCTCACAACGCAAATCTCGGTGGTTTCTCACTGAGAGTTCTCCCTGTGCGGGGGAACTGGCAAATTCGCATCCCGAAGTGCTGTTGTATATATAGAATATTGTAATGTTGTATGCCAGCCTAAACGAACCCCTCTTGGTCGTATTGATCAATTACTTCTCACAGGTGACCACCTTTTGCAATTGCACAATGATGAACCTCGGCTCTGATGGTTTGCGAAAGAGGGTCGCGATCGTTGGCGCTGGTCCCTTGGGTTTGATCGCGACTAAGAACTTTGTTGAAGAAGGCTTTGACGTTACCACGTTTGAACGGAATGAATATGTTGGTGGTTTGTGGCATATAACGTCTGATCCTACACAGACTTGTGTATTGCCTGGGACAATCACCAACACATCAAGGCTCACGGTTCGTTCTCCCTGCAATTGACTATTGGTATAGGTCCTGACTGACAGCTACAGGGCGTCATGACCGACTTTCCCATGCCAGAATGTAAGCCGCCCTCTTATCGCTCACTTACCGATTTGTTGCTGACATTTTACAGCGTACCCCATGTATCCAACTGGCGAGCAGATTGAAGAATATTTCCAATCATACGCCAAAGAGTTCAAGCTCATCCATCACATCAAATTCGGCACAGAAGTCGTCGGTGTCTCCCGCGATGAAACCTCCAAGATGTGGCGCATAGCATATCGCTCAAGCAGCAAACCCGATGCTGGAATCCAAGAAGACACATTTGAGCGATTGATCCTCGCCACAGGGTCATTCAGCAAGCCTTCAATCCCCAACGTCAAGGGTATTGAAGGCTTCAAGGGTGAAGTACTCCATTCTCAAGCCTTCAAGAACCCCGCCAAATACAAGGGTAAGAATGTTCTCGTCGTTGGTCTTGGAAGTACAGCTGCAGATTCTATTTCTGGCTTTCACAAGGCGGGGGCGAATAAACTCATTGTATCTCATCGACAAAAGGTTCTCATTTTACCTCGCATCACCAAAGACAACAAGGTCTTGGAGTTTACACTCTCATTTCGTTTGCTTCAATTGATCTTCTTTCTTCAAGAGGTTAATGCATGGCTCATGTCCATCATCTTCTTTAGCGAATTGAAGAAGATCCAGCAAGACAACTTTCCAGGCCTGTCATCGCATCCTGCTTTTACAGATGGGCGCAAGATGCCTGGACCGAAACACATGATACCGACTGTCAGCGATGATTTGGCTGGTTATTTCTTGAGCGGAAGGTTCGTCTACAGGATTCATCACCTCACGCGTTCATACTGACACAAGGTAGACTGCGAAGTGCTCCAGGTATTGCAGAGATCAATGGTCCCAAGTCGGTCAAGTTTGTCGACGGTAGTGAAGCCACTGACATTGATCTGATACTTTTCTGTACTGGTCTATCGCCCGACTTGGCTTCATTCATCCCCAAAGACTACGACCCTTACAACGTTGATCTATCGCCCAGCTCATTTGCCAAGCTCCAACCTCATTATACAGCCGACAGACGCGTCGCTCGCTTATACCGAGGCTTCATGTCAATTCAATGTCCTCACCAGTTGGCCTTCCTCGGAACAACGCTGGCGAAGCGACCAGCCTGGCAGCTCTACGACTTGATGACCATGGCATTGGCTCAGCTCTGGGGAGATAAGTATCCAATGCCCTCTCCCACGGAGATGAACAAAGACGCCGATGCATTTATCGACAATATCGTCAAGCTGAGCAAGGGCGGCGATGTCAAGTTCACTGGTGTCATTGGGCACAAGGAATTTGACAAGTGGTTGAATGATGTCGCTGGGACAGGTCTTTACGATCATCTGGGGAACTGGACCAACGGCAGATGCTGGAAGCTTTGGTGGAAGGATAGAGAATTGTATAATAAGTTGATGACGGGTATTCTGTCAGCTCATGTTTTGAGATTGTTTGACACTGGTCGGGGGAGGAAACCGTGGGCTGGTGCGAGGCAGGCTATCATGGAGGCGAATGATGCTGCCGACAACTTTGGCAAGGACAAGGCTTGATATGGAAAGGACACCGTTTGTTGGAAGAATAGTGTTGGATGAAACTGCGAGGCCAGTGATTGAGGGAGAAGGGTATGCCATTGTGCTGATTAGAGTCATGAGATACCTAGTATTAGCCTTATACAACAGTCAGTAGAATGTGCTCGATACAGATACCTTCACACCACTTATCAACTGACCGCCTCAATCGACCCACAGCTCCCAGGGCGTGCCTTTTACTCTTCACCGATCTCAGAGCGACTCGGCAATCACCTCGGGACGTAGGGTCGTTCTTCCAGGTAGTTTAAACTTCAACGCTAACGATTCAACACCCTGGATTCAAGGGTCCAACCCCATGGCCTGCCACGCACGCACTGCATCTTCTTGGCGAGTCCCGCGGCTTCCGACCCTTGAATGTCAATCTCCCGTGGATAAAACGGCCTCGCATTCCCACTATCGTCAAGCCTTTAGCGAAAGCGACGACTCCATGTCGAAAGACACAGAGGTTTACGACGACGTTGCAACGGTCAACGGGGAATCTGCGAAAGTTCGTTGAGTAGGGGACTAGTCAGCGTTCTGGCGACTCATGGATATGCATTGTGATGGACCAATGAAGATTAATGGTGGGCATGGGCAACGAAGAAGTAAAAGTATATCCAAGTGGGATCATTGGGACTATCCGTCGTCGAATTACACCGGGCTTATCACCTTGCTCTTGAAACCGATCCACAGACTTGCCAATACAGGCACCGTACTCGTGTTCGATAAAGTCTTTGGCATTGCCGAGGCTTTACATATCAGCCTTGACACCATGGTTATGATAGCTGGTACTGACTGGGATTAGAGCATACCAACGAAGCAGCTTGATGAGACGTTGCCACATCCCGAAGAGGCCCCAGTCATCTGGTATCAGAGTTCGTAGAAGTTGACAAGCAGTAGACGTGGAACGGGGGGGAGTAAGAGGAGGGGGATATTGGAACGGGATGCTGATATAAATTTCTGAGCTAGAGTTGAAAGGACAGAAGACTGAATAGGGAAGAAAAGTTACATCCACGGACAGAAGAGACTAGAGTCCAGGGTCAGCCCTGGTATCTAACGAAGCTATCAGCGGCATCATTTACAGGAACATTGACCTAGGTATCTGAGGATGGGGAGGACATGACACATTATCATCAGAGTTGGATGTGAGATGATTACTCATCCATAATGATTCTGGAGCTGGATGATCTCATATTGAATAAGCGGACGTGATGTGCCCCCTCTGTTAATAATACAGATGTGGCTTATCCATAATAGAAGTGCTTCTAGTGGATAAATGTTTATTTGAAACATATTTAAGGAAACTAACAGCAGCTTTACGAACTCAATGGAGGAATGTAAAGAACTTCCTATTATATTTATGTCGTTCCCATGGCGCTTAGAATAAGTCAAAGGCCTATATTTACCGACATCTCACTCGCGGTTGATGTTGCTCGACATTGCCGCGGCGTTATGTACGAACCTCACCACCACGATTGAACATATAATAGCTACTATTGCCAAGAACAACCGATTACAGAACTAACCTAAGCTAGCCCTATTATACTTTCCCAAAATGTTAATCCCTCGTAACGCAACAATGAAAAGAACCAAGCTAACAATCTCCAATACTATAACAACAAGACCTGCAATAAAGGTATAAGACTATAAAAGCAGCGGTTAATATGCAGAGAACATGCTCTTAATAGATGCTTAACTTACCAGTTCTGTGCATAGACCAGCCCAGGGAATATAGCTCTGTCGCGAGCTGTTCCGGCATGACCAAGACCAAAGATCCCAGTGGTTATTTCGAAGCACTTCCTTATCGACGATAAAGTAAACAGTTGCCGCAATCCAGCCTGCGATGACAACACCAGAGCTTGCGAGGAGAGCGCTGGTATGTATCAACCCGTCGCGCATGGAGCGGAACTATTCTCTTGTTAGACTATCTTCAACAAAGCAGCATTTAACTGAGAACTTACAAAGCTGAGGCGCGTAGCTAGGGCCACCATTTGAACAAAGGATGCAAACGCCGCGATGGCAAGCATCAACCACGTCGAGAGCATCTTAATCGACGCCCAACGCGTTCTCACCCAGCCATCCTCATTCCTATCCACAGAGTTATGCGTCGTCTTCCAGACACTAACTCCATGGACTAGAAGACTCAGGATACTGAGATCAAGGAGAAGAATGAGGACACGCAGGGCCAGCCTGGTGGTATCAAAGATACTCGCGCCCTTTGTCTGTGGCGCACGGCGCTGCTTGAGGAGTTGCTGTGTATCAGAGACTGGACGAGGACTCTTTTCAACATATCCATTGTCGAATTCATCGTGAGGGTCGAGCCGGTTGGAGTACGACTCATAACCAGAAGGTGCACTGAGATCCATGATGAAGACAAAGTCAATGATGTAAGCTTGGTTTAATTTCTCCAAATAGATCTCTCTGCACGGGGCCTTAATCTTCTTATATCGTGCTCTAAGCGGGATTCATGATTAAAAGAACTTTCGTAAAACTGTCATGCAATTGAATCCTGTCAGCCCTCGCCGACACCGCCTCCTTGAACGGCCAATCATTTTACACCTCGTTTCGTCCGCAGTAAGCTGACCGTGAGCCCTAACAACAAACATAATCCTTATATCTAAGCATAAGGAATTAAATGCTGGCCCGTTCTAGCCTATTTAGGGCAAGGTTAATTAGCCCTGATTATTCAACAAATCTTTTAGCCAGTTCCGCCCATCTAAATAAATCCTTTCGGCGGAGGCTGAGTAATCGGTCAGCATGAATGGAGATGCTTGATTGGTTAGAACCCGAAAATGTTTATAATTAAGTGCGGCTGTGTCCAGCCTTATCATCGGCGACCAGATGACAAGTTGAACTAATGCAGTATTGCTGACGGCTGTCAAGTGATTTGTCCGAAATACGCGTACTAACGCGAAGGAAATCTCGGATCCTCACAAGATGAGGAAAGATGGATATAAGGACGAGCATAGCACCGTGAAAAAGAAATATCATCACCAACAACTTCTCTAACACTGTCTCAACAGCATCTAGAACTTTCTCAACTTAATATCTTTATTTCATTCCTCTGAATCTCTAAATCACACCATATACCCATCAAAATGCAGTTTCTATCAATCCTTCTTCTCGCCGGCTCTGCCCTCGCTGCTCCCAGGGCTCAGTCATCTCATCACGCTCGAGGTGACAGTATCGATGACATGCTTCCTCCCATCGTGCCCATCAACACACGCAGTGGAGACCGAGACCTCATCTCCAAGATCATCACTGCCCCTACCCAAGCCGAGCGCGTCAAGCTTCTGAACCAGCCTGGCGACTTCGTCTTTGACTTCAAGGCTGCCACCGGAGCCGGAGAGGCTTCCGGCAAAGGCGGCAGGTCTGTGTCAGCTACTGCACTCACCATGCCCGCTCTCATCGGAAACGGAGCTTCCATGACAGTCGCCTTCCTTGGGCCTTGTGGAATGAACACAGCTCACGTTCACAACCGAGCCACAGAGCTTAACATCATCGTCAAAGGCCGTCTTGTCACAAATTTCGTTGTTGAGAATGGCGCCAAGCCTATCGCCAACACGATGGATACCTTCCAGATGTCCGTCTTTCCCCAGGGCGCTATTCATCAAGAATTCAACCCTGATTGCGAAGATGCTGTGTTTGTTGCTGCTTTCGACAACGCTGATCCTGGTGTAAACCAGATCGCTCAGAACTTCTTCGCTCTTAACGGTGATGTTGTGCAGGCAACTCTGGGCGGTGTGCAGACTATTGATGGAAAGGACATTGAGTCTTTCCGCGCGCATATTCCTGCCAATATTGCGCTTGGTATTGATGCTTGCTTGAACAAGTGCGGTATCAAGAGGAACTCGAAGCGAGATATTAGCGAGCTTCTGAATTAGATTGGGGGTTGACGTGGTTTTCTTCTGGTTATGATTTCACTGGTAGATAAATTGTTTCATGCATTGGTAGATATAGAGTTTCATGTATATATTCGGCTTCCTATTCAATGATTAAGCTTAGATCCAATTCTTCCTCACCTCGAGCTATTGACTTTAAAATCTTAGAGAAGTGGTATTATTCTATGTTCAACGCATGACTGGGTGACATCTGACAAATATGTTTTGCAGAGTGCATATGACACTGGATGTCTCTAAATTCTCTACCTATCACAGCTGCTTTCCAGCCAACTCAAATAAAACCTTGGCTTTCTCCGAGATATCATCCATACCCATCTCAACATCAACAAGAGTCAGGCCTTTGCCTTTCACAAAGCCCTCATAATTGAGAACCTCATCTAATTCCTCCATATTCCTCACTTTACAAGCGTGGATCGAATATCCCGCTGGCGCGTCCCCGAAAAGCTGAGGAGCAGCACTATAGTTCCAAGGCGCCACGTCGTTGTACGCCTCATTCATTCCATGGATATATCTCTCATATGTATATCCGCTGTTATTGATGATGAAGATAATCACGTTGGCACGCTGGTGAATAATAGTGCTGAGTTCTTGCGCTGTCATTTGGAAGCTCCCGTCACCATCAAGAAGAATCGTGCGACCTTTGGACTTCATAACTGCCTTTGCTTGCGACACTCCAAGTGCGGCTGGGAGCATATGGCCGATTGAGAACCACATTCCAGATGCGATCAGCTGAGAAGACGGTGGAAGAACTAGATCACGGCCTCCTATGATTGGCGTCGCGTTGCCGAGCAGGACTGTGTCGTTGGGCTGTAGGTGTTTGTTCAGGTGGATATAGAACTCATCTTGGATGATGTAAGCTTTGGGATAGACCTCGAACTGCGGTTGGTTTCGAAAGTCTCCCCATGAGGACGTATCTTGGAGCGGAAGCTGTGTTTTATCAAGCTTCTGAGTCATCTCCTTGAGAACATCTTGGACGTTGACTGGCTCATCTTCAATATGGTTCCTGCCAATGAAGGTCATGGTTTGTCTTTCTGGTAATACAGCCCAGCCCAGGGTTTGCGTATCAGAGAATTGACATCCAAAGGCCAAGACAAGGTCTGCTGACTTGACCTCCGGTGTCAAATCAACCGTACCGATTGCTCCTGAGTAAACGCCGAAGTAGTTGGGTAGCGAATTGTCCACCATGCTGGCTCCCGATGGCAAAGAAACTGTAGGAATGCCTGACTTTTGAACGAATCCGTTAATCTCTGGTCTGATAGTCTCTGCGCCTTCAGCCCGGTCAACGATGATAAGAGGTCGCTTGGCTGAATAGAGCTTTTGCAAGAGATCCTGTGCCATTTTGCCAGCGTCAAGGTTGCGAACCGCGTCGGGTTTCGGATCTATCGGATCATCCAGCTTCTCTGACGATATTTCCGTCTCAACTACATCTGACGGCACATCTATGTAGACTGGCCGACTATGGTGTAGCGCCTGAGACAGAACTCTATCGATCTGAGCTGGCACCTCCTCCAGCGTCGTCTCAGCAAGATCAAGTTGCGCAACAGTAAACTTCTCTGCAATCTCGCGATATACTCCAATTCTAGAGTCGGCCATTGTATGATGAATATGCAAATACGGTTTCTTCCCACCAACAGACGAACACGAGACTTGTCTTGCGCGTCGCGAGGGTGTTCCGACAACGTGAACAACGGGTAAATACTCCGCATAGCTTCCAGCAACGGCATTAGCCGCGCTTAGCTCTCCAACGCCATAGGTCGTTATCAACGCTCCAATACCAGATCCTTTGCGATGGCGTTGAGCTCGAGCATACCCATCCGCTGCGTATCCAGCGTTTAGCTCATTGCAGCATCCGACGAACTTGAGCCCTGAACGCGGGAGATGGTCGAGAGCTCGTAGGGTGAAGTCGCCGGGAACGCCATATACGCGTCTTGTACCTGCCTGTCTCAGGCGCGTGAAGAGGTAGGATGCTAGAGGAATCTTTCGGTTTATCATGATGTTTCTGAGCTGGTGAAGATTGTTGAGAACAGACAGCGGCATAAAGTTGTCGGTGGATCATTTTACCGGCAGCGGGGTTGGCCATTTCATTCGCGGACTCACCATAGCTAGTCAGCCCTATTTTCTGACATGGCTACCGACAATTCTACAGATGGTATATTACTTCTTGGGCTATCGCTTGTAATTCGTGCAGTACTATCTCAATGATACAGCGAAGATATGTTGTTTGTAACTCATGGAATCCAGTCTGACAGGTGGAGTACTCAAGTTGGAGTCTGCTCTGCATTGGGTTAGCTTAATCTTCACAACCCTTACCCAGTGGCTGGCTTGGACATAGTGCGGATGTGTCAATCTATGTTTAGCACTGGCCACTAGACAGCGATTAAGCTAGGTCCACCAGCGAAAACGAATTCCCACAGTAAGCAGGTTTAGGGTAGTTTCAGTTTCTCGGTGATATCTTCGCATAATTCATCAATATTAAGTCTTATATATTTTCTACTAATAGATATATGTATTGTTCTTCTATCACTTAACTCACTGCAGTTGTTTATCTTATCTTGATTGGTAATGACTAAAGTAAAGCCTTGAATTTGAACGTGGTGATACTTTTATGCTACACGTAACTGCCAATCAAGTTCATATTCAGATTCAGTATCTAATGTCTCACATGAATCAAGCTTTCCGAAACCTGCTCCGACCTCTCTTGATTCCGAGTCATTCCATCATTAATCACTTTCAACTTGATCCTTCAATTTGATCTTAGCGCCCTCACCCAGTGTTGGTTTGGTGTTCATGCATAACCCGAGGATCTGTACCCTGTTGACAACTCACGCGCTCCTCGACATGTAATTGGCTCCTTCGCGACATGAAGCAACAGGCACCAGTATTCCAAATGCATGTCTCATCCTTCGTTCACAACCATGTCGACACGATCTGTATCACCTTCTCTTTCGGTTTAGACCAAAATATTACCAGTCGTGCCAAGTAATTTCGGGATATTAAAGTTTAACCCACCCACGGAAGGGTTTGATGCGCTGTGAATAAACGTTTATCCACTGACAGCTCCACTACAACGGCGCTGTTGGAGCCGATACGCTGTCCTCGGGAGTCGGTGGAAATACTATCAGATAAGGGAAATAACCCCAACGTTCCATCGAAACGTCAGCTGTCACACGTGGAAACTTTGATAGATGAGTATACAACCTATATCGATTCCTTGCATAGCAACGCAAGTCATGCAAAGTCGTATCAATACTACTATTTCGCAGAATCTCTCCACGGACTCTCCGTAGTCTTCGTCATCACTTATGATCTCGCCTAGCACAACATCTCATTCGCTTAATTTGAACGAGTGCACTAAATATGCCGTGTAGCCGGGCCGCCCACCAAAGGATCGTGCACGGGTCACTCAGTGTACAGCACCCTCACAAGGCTGAGTGCCTGTGCCACGCCGCCTTTTCCATTGTGGGCTCAATAACATCTGAGGATCCAAAGATCGCCGTCAATGTCATCAAAATTGCCTGAATCGGGAAGAACGAGTCTAGGCAACCGAATATCGTGAAACTGGAGGATCTAGCGCGGGATTATAAAAAGCCCGATCGGCAGTTGACCTGCCAAGGCTGATGTAGTTAGGCTGGACCCTTTGGTGGCTTGTACATCCAAGTCCACTATCGTCACGACGTTGATGATGGGATCGCTAGATTGTTCAGTCTTGGTTATCTAAACGACGAGAAGGATTGTTGCAATGACGCTGATGTTGAACAGCAAGGGAATGAGAAGCGAATGTGCTGATCCTGCTTGATATGGTGCTCAGCTCCGATGATATCTCACTGTAGTCGAGTATATAAAGAAAGATTTATTCTCTGCCAAGACAGAATATCATCAAGCTTCAAACTCTACTTCCTTCAATCCAAGACTGCCCTTAAACTCTATCACCATGCATTCCCTTACCATTGCATTGGCACTAGCAGCAACCGCTGTAGGTGCAGATGTACAGATCGTTTGGAAACACGCCAAAGCATCAAGCCAAACCGCACTTAGCGTATACGACGGCTCAACCCTGCTGGCCCAAAGCTGCTCGAGTTTCATATCAGACGCCCCCAGCAGTATTGACTTTACAGATGTAGATGAGAACGGCTTTGGAAACTTTACTGTCGGCGCTAACAAGTACCTCGTCCACTCCAAGGCAAAGTACTCGGGAGGCTTGATCTGCACCAAGAAGTTTAGCGCTGAAGCAACAGTTGTCGAGTGTTCTGGACTTGACTGGAAGCCCAGCAAGGCAAAGATCGAAGACAACTGCCATGACGAGGATGAGGCTAAGGGTGCGCTCCGAGTTCCGAGGGCTCGGCATCGGGCTTTGCAAAGCGCGAGGCTAATCCTATTAATGATCCCCCGACTTGCTCTGTCTTGACAAGGACTTCCCTAGTTGGCGATGGTAAGCTCTACTTTCTGTATATGGTAAGCCGTGAGTTAGTTTACTAACCTGGATGGTTTAGGCGACCCCCACCAGAATTACTTCCACAAGCAACTTTCGGTAAGCTAGTCCCACTGGAACCCCATACTTTGAACTATCACTGATGAGGCTCAACTTGCAGGAAGTTGTAAACTGCGGGTCTGCCAAGTCATGCAGCGTTGGCAACTCCCAGTCCATCTCGTACACGATCGGCTGGACTGCTACCCTCACGCCCGTTAGCTGGATCAGCGGAGGCTTTTCTGTCTCCGAGAGCTGGAACACTGGTAACACCTACACCTGCACCGGTAGCGCTGACGAGGATGTTTGCGTCTGGTACAACACCGCTCTCACAGCCTGTAAGTTTTTCGCATGCAAGGCCCCACAAAAGAAGCGCATCGACTAATTGACCAATAGATACCGTGCAGAACAAGGAGAGAGACTCTTGTGCTGTTGGTGGAGGCTGGGACTCAACTGGCGATCCGTTTGTCATGTACTCACCGAACGAGTCTAACCGAGGCGGCGGTTACTACTGCGTCATCGGGACATGCAGGGCCCAGGGCGATAACTACTGGGATTACAGCGGCCGCGCGGGCGGTCCTTAGATGAGATCCTTGCAACTTTGCTAGCTTAAAGTCCGAGAGCCGATGATCCGGGTGAGCATAACCGCCAGTCGTATCTGACTGAAATTTGCCAATGAAATACGTTGATAACATCACATGGAATCAATGGAGTGAGGTGTCGGTGTAGGTAGATTTGATAGTGCATATTGAGATTCTCCAAACTCTCCTCATTAGTGCGTATAGCGGAGCCACAGTGACTGGAACCTTGTTTATAGTTCTGCTTCAATGACTTGCATTCCTAATCAAGATTCCCAACGGTTTTAGGGTTCTGACGGAACTATCAACTGAATTAGCAAGGGGTTTAGATCATCGTGATAACAGGGGTTGCGGCTGATACGGAAATTCATGTTTGATTTAGGTATCTCCATAGCTTCAGAACGACCTCTCTCTAAACTCAACCATTGGTCCGTTTCGTGCGCATGTAATATGGTCATACAACTGGAACTCTCCTGGCCTGTGTCTACCGTACTCGGCATTCTCGTTGCCGGCTCCAATATCCTTCATGCTTTCCACCACGTTGAAGTCCATCTTCCAGCAGATGATAGCCATAGCAAGACTAAGTTCGGCATGAGCAAGTGCCCTTCCAAGACAGACACGAGGGCCGATGGAAAAAGGAACGTGGGCGTCTGGGTTATGAGGACCAGAATGCTTTCCCTCTGATAGCCATCTCTCAGGGATAAACTCAAAAGGGCTATAGAAGTAGTCCTGGTTGTGTTGGATACTGAATAGACCTGTTCCAACGTTGGTGCCTTCAGGAACATAGTGACCGTCAACGACCATACCACCCTTGAGGACCTCGCGGAATGGTGCTGCTGCAACTGGGGGCGTTAGGCGTAAGCATTCCATAATACACGCGTGGAGGAAGCGACAGGAGTTGAGGGCTGGACCGAGACAGATTTCTTCTCGGGTTGAAAATTTGGAGCGGACTTCACGGGTCAGACGATCCTTCTTGTCAGGGTTTCTAGTAAGATAGAAGAACAGGGACGCCAAAAGGGTTGATGAAGTGTCAGAGCCTGATGATGTTAGTTGAGCGCAGATCTTGACGGAAGGGTACTCACCAGCTACGAGCATCAGAATACTCTCAGCAACGATCTCATCTTGGGTCAGTTTGTTTCCTGTAGTTGGGTCTGCAGCATCGAGTAAGCCAGACAAGACATCATCCCCCGACCCACGCTGCACTCTCTCGGTGACCAAGTTGTGAGCAAATCGCAAAAAGTCCTTCCGTCCAGCCACGGAGTTTCGGAAGAGAACCTTGTCCATACGACGCCAGACAACATACGGCCACTGGACAATTACGCTAATACGCTCATTCGAGCGAGCAAGCGCAGGCGGGATATGACGGTACCACGGACTCCGTATCAAGTCGAAGTTCTCACCAAAGACAATGGAGGTAACAAGGTCAAAGAAAAGATAATCGCCTGTGTAACACAACATGTGCTGTCAGCGAGGACCCAATACTAAGTACAAGGGCGACCAATGAAAAAGGCGCAGCTTACACATTTCTGACATGTTGAAAGGCTTTGACACGGTGTTTTCTTTGGTCGTGCTAGCGGGACAGACGTATTCGCAGAAGCGATCAATCATGCCCGTGATCTTGGGCTCGAAGGATCGGATGGCCGAATCCGATAACTTCTGGCTCAAGATCCGCTTTTTCCATGCATGCTCGTGCCGATCCATCAGGGTGAAGGTGCTAGGAGTTTTGTGGACCATGGCCAGATAAGCAAGGCTCTTGCGCACGTTCTTGTTATGGCCGTAGACATCTAAATATAGCAATCAGATTATGTACACTTTGAGAGTCTAAGCGAGGGGAATAACCTTTGTATGCCTGAGTCGTGTTCATGAGCAAGTAATTTGGCGAGTAGCGAACATATGGCCCTGGTGCGGAACGTAAGCATGTCTCATTCTTACCGCAGACGAGGGAGGCGAATGAAACGCTGGGTACACGAACCATATTTCTCATGACATTTCCACATGTCGATATGTACATCCCCAATCCAGGCATGGTAAGCTGCACGGAGCCCTGTAAACTTTCCCCAGAAGGGGCCGGGGTACTTGGCCAGAGGATGGAAGAAGGCGTAGTAGACGACATAGCCAATTACCTATTGCAGGTTAGCTGCCGTTATCAGTGGCTTGATCATTTCGTCAGTACTGACCGGAGATAATGCAGCTAGCAGCAGGATGATTAGTAAAGGCGGTGGTGTGATAGATCTCGAGATTCTGATTGCGTAGGGTAGCCAATGGGTTTTCATATGCGACATGGGCATGTCCCACGAAGGTAGGGAGACTACGCCTTGGAGGTTGCGAATCATGGCTTGGCTTAGTATGTTTTAGCTGGATGTGGCGGTCAATGATGCCGATGGTCCGATGAATTGGGAATTATAATAGTGGTTGATCAAGAACACTTTTTTGTAGCTGTCAAGTCTCTCATCTATCTTCTTGAATCTATCACGCAGGCATGATTTGAAGTGGAATTATCCTCAAATCGGACAAACAGTAGGTGTTCCAAATGATAATTACGTGGGATTCTTGGATTGCTGGAATACAGGATTGAGGATTGAGGGATTACGGGATTTTTATTTTTTTTGAAATTGTGAATGCCGTGCATCCATCCATCTATGAGCGATCATATCCTATCGTGCCGTTCCGTGCCGTTCCGTGCCGTATATGATAGTCTTTCCTTTCCGCACTAAAAGTGAATAAACTCGCGATGAACCTATCGGCGGAATTTCTGATGCAACAGTCCCGAGTCATTAGTCCCCTTGCAGTCTAGACTGGGGACTCGCCGCAGTGGGATAATCGTGGGGTGGGTGAGTAGTGCTTGTACAGCATGTAAGTACAGTAGCCCTTTGTGATGAGACATGCCGCCTTGTCTCCAAGGGTTGCGTGCGGTGAGTAGAAAGCCAATCAAGGTGCCACGCGATATCCGGATACCACTCCGTTGTTTCACTGGTGTGGCATCCATCAGCGTGCGTGCGTGCATTCTGGTTGGTATGGGGGGCATGATGACCGCTGCGCCGGTAGGAGTTAAGCCCTGGGGGGGACGGGCTGGGGCTCAGCTCCTACTAAGGGCCTATCTCCAAAGAGGGAGGCAGTAAGCCTTATTAAGCAGTGCGTGTATGCATGTTCCAGTTTTTTTTCTTGTTTGCTGACCGAGAAAAACAATAAGTCACCTCAAAATCTTGTCATACATGCTCACTATTCTGGAACAGAGGCGCTTCTCTCTGCCAAGAAAATGCTCACTAATTGTAAGAGCCGCGTAACCTTATTGGCCGTATAATCCCCGGCTCTGCTTCGCCTGTCTGACTCGTTCCCACTGTTTTGAGCTCCACAGGTTTGGTTGGGTTGGTTTGTGCACGAATTGCCGGGAAGAGACCAGATGACGCGCAACTTTAACCCAGGTCGGGGAAGACAAGGGGGAGCCATGTTTGTTTTGCCCACAAGAGGCAAGTTGTATCTCACTTATTAACCGCTGAACTTTGTTGTGCATGATGGCAAGACAAGACAGAAACTGAGGCCTGGGGTTCCAGCTAATAGGACACCTCCATCTCATCCCATGCATGATGAGAGAGTCCTAGAGAGACACAATGTATGTATCTTTTTGACGGGGGCCAAGGTTTCGCGTATTCAAACTTTAGTTTGATCGATACAACGCTCAGTACGTGCCGAAGGGGTTGTATAGTGCGTCTTTGACAGGAGAGACATTTTGCAAGTACCCATTTCTGCAGAATAATCAATGAATCTGACACCTACCGGATGGAACCCGGCTTGGCGATCAGGCCCTTTCGAGAAACAATGTGACGGCCGAGGATGTAGATACTTGACGTAGGCAGCTAATCAATCAAGTGCCCCCAATCTTTGTACACGCTGTTACACATCATACGATGAGTACGTTATAAACAGAGTTCGCGCGAAGGTCCAAAGCACTAGACCAAAAGATTAATGTGTTGTTTCTTTTGTGATATTCTGTTCATACATACATACATACATACATACATACGTTGTGCAGTACATTGCTCAGCCACCAACAAACAAACAAACAATGTTTCCTCCAGCAAAGAACGGCAGAGACAGGCCAATCGTTGCTGACTGGATGGCGGGTGTCCAGTCCCTTCTTCCCGCAGTGGACTTTGATCACCCCAATGACAGTGCTGGACCTAATCGTCACCCGGATTTTAGTGGTGCGTACCAGAACAAATCCGTCTATAACCCCGCGGTCGCATATAGCTTCACCTCCAGAGCAGGTCAACTGATTTATTTGTATTATTTTTAGCGATTGATTTCACAACCGACGACTTCAATTTCGTTACAGATCTAACAGATGATGTATTCTCAAACCGACTGCCTCTATTATGCGACCATACATTTGACGATTTCTTCTCATTCGATCACGATGCCAAGTAAGTCAAGCTGCACGTTGGTCCCATCTCGTAGAACATGTTCTA
>JAAOAQ010000173.1:0-24830 GCA_013396025.1 Fusarium phyllophilum | reverse complement strand
CCCTACCCCCCTGGCCAAGCTCCCACTTTTATAACATCCCCGCCCCCCCTCTCCACTAACTTGGTCTAGACTGCCCCTAGGAACCATCCCCAGCACGCACACGGAACCGTCCTCGGAGACCATCTCTAGCGTCAAGTCCGTACACTCCCTCCCTCTGCACAAGCAATGCTAATCAAACCGGACAAACAGACCAGATACAAGAATCAGGCCTACATACTAACTATTTTGGAAGCTCTAGTGAGTATCAACCAACAGCCAACATGCAGGTCAGTGGTGGAGTTGCAAAGTCCCTTAAACCCCG
This sequence comes from Fusarium phyllophilum, assembly GCA_013396025.1. Lineage (NCBI taxonomy): Eukaryota > Fungi > Ascomycota > Sordariomycetes > Hypocreales > Nectriaceae > Fusarium > Fusarium phyllophilum. Next base: position 24,529 of record JAAOAQ010000173.1, on the reverse strand, counting down.
TATCTTCCGCGCCCACTCGCCTTCAAAAAGTAGTCGATTCCCTACCAGGCCTACCTAACTTCAATCATCCTTCATGTAGGCGAACTGCTTGTTTGCTAGCCCAAAGTCCGAGTTTTTACCTAACGGCCTAAACGAAAATCCCCATACACAAAATGGTACCCAGCCTAATCACACCGCCTCCAAGCCGCTCTGGAGAAGCGACACCACCAAAAGATGCCTGTCTGTACCCGGTCAACGGTGCCGAACGCGAAGGTCACTGGATTAAACTTCCAGAAGCACTGTTCTCGTCAATTATGGCAGTGGAACCAGAAGTCAATCCCTTGTACAAGACATCGAAAGCTTTATCAGACGAATGGCTGAAAACGTAAGTCCACTTTTGGGAGAAGGGTTCAGCTCCGCCCATCTCGGTAATGTTTGAGACATTGCCCGCTAACAGCCCTATTATACAGTGCATTGCGCATGAACGATAAGACAGCGGCCATCTGGAGTCGGCTTGACATTGCCTACATGAGCGCAATATGCGCCCCGCATGCTGATCTAGAAACACTTAAGCTGATGAATGACTGGAATGGATGGGTCTTTGCATTCGATGACCGTAAGTCAAGTCAAGCAAACAAACAATATTCTAGAACGGCCCGCGCCGCTGTTGCATACATACATACAATTCCACGGCTGAGAAAAAGTGGCTTCCGCTAACAGAACAATAGCCTTTGACGAGGGAACATTTGCCAATGACCCCATCAAAGCAGCTGAAGAAGTCATCTATACACTCGCGACCCTCGATAATATCCATCCCGTAGTATCACCCGACAAGAACCCACTGCGACATACCCTACAATCCTGCTGGATGCGTTTCCGAGAGCGATCAAGCCCAAGTCTACAGTATAGATGGAAGAAGCACCTTACCATGTACTGTGTCGGCGTGCTGCAACAGGTTGGCGTCCAGCATAGGGCGACACGACCTACAATCGAAGAATACATGGACATGCGCGCTGGTTGCGTAGGAGCTTACCCCTGCATTGGCCTCATGGAGTAAGTACCGACCGTGCCCTACCATCTTATTGATTGCGATCCGCGGTTTCAGTCGCTGCACTGTAAATGTCACTGTAAAAAGGCCAAAGACCACAAGCGTGGTTGGAAAACTCTTCTAAGTTTTGTTGGCGGTTTCACCTTCGCCTAAGGCTATCCTTGTTCTGGCCAAGCTGCAAGCATCCATTCCACGGTAGTTCGACTCGATTGGCGTCCAATTGGCCACTGAGCGAAAAAGTTCCAGGCGTCACAGTCAGCCAATCACAACGACAGAACATCACTAACTGGGCCATTCAGGTTTGCCGAAGGCATCGATATTCCCCAATACGTCATGGACCATCCCTCGATGCAGGCGATATCACGAATCACATGCGATCTAGTCACATTGTAAGACCTTCCAGAAGCCTTCCATCTTCCCTGCTAACAACTGCAGACAAAACGACTTATGTTCGTATCGAAAGGATTTAATTCAGGGTGAAGAGAGTAACATCATCTTCATCCTGAAGGATCAGGGCATGACTGATCAGCAAGCGGTTGACCAGATTGGGGAGATGCTATATGACTGCTACCGAAGATGGCACATGGCCTTGGCGAATCTGCCGTTCTGGGGTGAGGGTATTGACAGGGATGTCATAAAGTTTGTCAATGGATGCCGAAATATCGCACTCGGTAACCTTCACTGGAGGTACGTGCAGCCGCCCCCTTTCAATTGACTTTGATATGCTAACGAGATCAACAGTCTATACACATTCAGATATCTTGGCAACGATGGTCCAGAAGTAAAGAGGACTCGCATGATGAAGCTCCCTTAGGCGAAGAATTGTTGGGGACGAGACGAGAAGCGAGAAGCGAATTGCGTGGAATGATGTCGTGAGCTGACCCTTCAGGCGAGAACAAGGGGTTTTTCGATTCTAGAAGGAAAGGGTCAAACCCACTTTAGATACCCGTATACGAGAAATTGACATCTGTTTCAGTTGGTTCGCTTTCATTCCAGTAACTGTGGCTTTTGTACATGCAGCTTGAAAACCGGTTTGTGGATGTTGGCTCTTGATTGTTGGTTGTTGGTAAGACGGTTTGGATAAGGAATGCTGACTATCTCCGAATTCCTCTGATCTTGGAAATAACCTCATGTCTTGAGATGTCCCGGTGGTTGGTACTCAATGCTCAGATCATCAATTCCAACGAGAGACAATGTCGTAGATCGTAGATTGCCGTGCAGAGAAGATAGCCTTTGAGGTCGCCTCTAGAATTGATGCTGATCTGGTTGCCAAAACAGCCATCTCCGACCTCCTGCATGAAGGGCACCAATTTGTGTTAAACAACAAAGCCACCTCTTATCGTAATTATTTCTGTTCATATTCGTAGGAAACCCATAAGCAAGAAAGTATCAGGGTCTCAGCGTGAGAGGTTTTTTATAACTGAGTGATCCAGTAGCTGTGATCTATACAACGCTTTCGGAACCTTGTAGCCTCAACGAACTGATCCCTGATCTACAAATGACAGTTCGACAGAGGGAGCAAGTTTCATGGAGCCAATTGATCAAAATGCGAGACCAAAAACAAAAACATGGTTTTACATACATACCAAGACATTGCAAAAAAAGACATCCAAACGACGCAGGCCTGATTCGAACAGACGCCTCCGAGGAGAATAGATTTCTAGTCTATCGCATTAGACCACTCTGCCACTGCGCCTTACGTAATGGATATCAGGGCGGTCAAAACATGGGACTCATATTCTTGCAGAGACTGCAAGATGAAAAACAACTGGTATTATCCTCGTTCATTTTGGCCTTATCAGCAAGTCTTGTTGTTGCAGTACGGTTGACCTGTATCTGTTGGTGCACTGTTGGCGATGTTATTATTACAAGGCAGGCCAATCCAACTGTCATGCGCATACTTTAAAGAGGCAGATTGATGTTCTCTTCCACGATGGCAACACCAACCAAGAAGTAGAGCGTTAAACTCTCGACGAATAGATCAATCAGACCAGGATGTTTTTAATTTCTTAACTTTCTTGGCTATCTCTTAGTTAGAGAAGTTGGCTTAAGATCCGGCTCTTGCTGTTACGGTTGCTTTCCCCTTTGATATCAGGATACCCCTATATCACCAACAGGAATTCCAAAATATTTTATTAAATGTAATGACATGACATAGCGAACGTGGACAATAGTAGTCCATCGCTTACTCAGGGATCAACATATTGCGAGAGCTATCAATTAGATGTCTTATTCCATATTGTTCAAATGTCCTCTATTTGCGGGTTTTGTATGAGCTAACAGCTCTTGTCACGCCAGTTGAACCTGGCTCTTGAAAGAAATCATCGAACAACCACCAGTCCAAAACAATCAGGAGCCAAAGGTGGCAGACAAACATCGCGGCTATAGACGCTCATCTCATCCCAACATTCAGGCTACCGCGGTTATTACCCAAAAGAGTCTAGCCACCCTGTCATTAAGCTCGCGGCTCATCGAGGTCATAGCCGAGAAAGTAGAAACCATGTGATATCGTCAGATTCAACGGCCGCCGGAGAAAACGCTCAATTCAATTCCGTTCACTTCATAAAGCGAGTGAAAAGGCCCGATACTTATGAACAGCATATTTACCGTGCCGCAGTCACGATTTCATCAGTATCATTTGGTGCGTGAAAAGGACCGATGTGACCTGATGAGCTAAGCCCAGGGGAGCATCTCGAGTGCGGGGATGATGGGATGATCAGCGAATCTACCCCAGAAACGTCATGAGGCTAAATCGCGGTTTCTGGGGTTGAGGTTGCTATTGGGTACAGAGCTTCGAGATTCTCGGCGTAATTAATTCGATAGTGCAGTCGGAAATATGCAAGACGTGACGGTTTCGTGATGGGAAATCATTCCGCGTCTTTTTGAGTTGGATATATAAGTCAGATCACCCTGCTAGTTATTTGTATCAACAGCCCTCTTTGTCTTTCGTCCCTCACTGCCACTATTTCTTCCGGCTTTCACGGAGAATGTTTACTCAGATCTTGTATGGCCTCACGGCCTTGTCGGTTCTCCAAGGCCAGGCCATTGCGTCGCCCGGCAGTTCCAGCCTCGATCGTTTCATTTCGAAAGAGGCCGGCATCTCCCTTAAGGGCGTCCTTGCCAATATTGGCGCCGATGGCAAGCGAGCCCAGGGTGCTGCACCTGGTGCCGTTGTGGCAAGTCCATCGAGAACAGACCCAGACTGTAAGTCAATATTCAGGATAATATCGAAAATTGATGACTGAGAGGTTTTCCAGACTGGTACACATGGACCCGAGACTCCGCCTTGACATACAAAGTACTCGTTGAGCGCTTCATCCATGGAGACAAGTCTCTCCAGCGCAAGATCGACGAATATGTCTCTGCCCAAGCCAAACTCCAGGGCGTCACCAACCCATCCGGTGGTCCCGAGTCAGGCGGTCTTGGCGAGCCCAAGTTCCACGTCAATCTCACAGCATTCACAGGGTCTTGGGGTCGCCCTCAACGCGATGGCCCTCCTCTGAGAGCCACTGCATTAACTCTGTACGCCAACTGGCTTGTTTCTCATGGCGACCGCTCCAGGGCCACCAACAAGGTCTGGCCTATCATCGAGAAGGATCTTGCATACACCGTCAAGTTCTGGAACAGAACCGGTTATGATCTTTGGGAGGAGGTAAATGGATCTTCGTTCTTCACCCTCTCTGCTTCGCATCGTGCTCTCGTCGAGGGAGCTGCTCTTGCTAAGAAACTTGGCAAATCTTGCTCCGACTGCGCAACCAACGCCCCTCGTGTTCTGTGCTTCATGCAGAGCTTCTGGACCGGTAGTTACATCGACTCGAACATCAACGTCAACAATGGCCGCAAGGGTCTTGATGCAAACTCTATTCTGTCCTCCATTCACACCTTTGATCCTTCGTCGAAGTGCACAGACTCAACCTTCCAACCTTGTTCATCGAGGGCTCTTGCGAACCATAAGGCAGTAGTGGACTCTTTCCGCTCCATCTATGGTGTCAACAAGAACAGAGGTAAAGGTAAAGCTGCTGCTGTCGGTCGATACAGTGAGGATGTGTACTACGATGGTAACCCCTGGTACTTGGCTACTCTTGCCGCAGCCGAGCAACTGTACGCTGCTGTCTACCAATGGAACAAGATCGGTTCCGTCACTGTTGACAGTGTGTCGCTCCCCTTCTTCAGTGACCTTGTACCAAAGGTCTCCAAGGGTACTTATCGCAAGAACAGCAAGACATACAAGGCTATTGTCAAGGCTGTCACTTCATATGCTGATGGCTTTGTCGCCGTTGTCCAGACCTACACTCCCAAAGATGGCTCCCTCGCTGAGCAGTTTGATAAGTCTACCGGAACCCCCAAGTCAGCTGTTCACCTCACCTGGTCCTACGCTTCTTTTGTCGGTGCCGTTGAGCGTCGCACTGGTGTCGTTCCTCCAGCTTGGGGTGAGAGCAGCGCCAACAAGGTGCCCGCTGTTTGCGAAGCAGCTCCGTCCTGCGACACCACCATCACCTTCAATGTGAAGAACGTTGATGTGACGTCTGACCAGAAGGTTTACATTGTCGGCGGGATCACTCAACTTTCCAACTGGGCTCCTGCTGACGGCATTGCCCTTGAGGAATCCACGAGCACCAAGGGCTTGTGGACGGTGAAGGCCAAGATTCCCTCTGACACTAGCTTTGAGTATAAGTACATCAAAAAGACGAGTGATGGAACTGTTACATGGGAGAGTGACCCCAATAACAATGCTGCGACGGGCAGCAAGTGCGGAAGCAGCAGTACCATCAACGATGAGTGGAGGTAGAAGTTGGTGTGATGAGAGCTGTAACTAGCTTCTGTTTAAGTTTTGATAGATATAAATGGCTCGATGATAAGATAAGAGGCAAATCAATATCTGGGGTTGATCTTCTTACATTGACATGTCACAATGACTTTATTAGTACTGGTAACCTTTCTCTTATAACAACAATATAAAATGCCGCATCTCATGTTTGACTCTGCTGAGGAAGACAGCATGATCTAGATCTATTTGGTGGTGAATTGGTCAAGCTGTTGGACGACTCAGTGACTGTTACGGCTACTCGGCACTTTGAGTTCGTGATCTACCCCTTGTCGAGATTGTTGCAGCCGTTATCAGTCAAAAGTGGGTAAACCTGCTGCGACAAGGATACATTTGGTTGAGCGGCTGTAGCGAGAAGCATAGTCGCTGTATACCGTGTCATCGTCAAACTTGTTGATCACCCTGTCGCAAGCTTCACGAAGACCCTTCTTGGACAGACCATCACCAGTACCGCATTGTCCACCACCATCATTATCTACCGCCGTCTGACTCGGCAACGGAGTGGACACTGTTGAAGGCTCACCTACGCCGACTGACTGAGTGATCTTTGTGATACCTGGGATGTTGATGTAATCGAGCACGTAAACTGACCAGACCAAGACCGTCCCGTCTCTAGTGGTGGTGATGGGCTGCTGAATAGGCTCATCGGTGATGGGACCAGTATCAGGCGCTGCAGTGATTTGTGATGGAAATTCTGTGTATGCTGTGCACTGGCCGTCAACCAAGCTTGTCGTTGCGTAGTATCCCTCACCACTGATGGTAGTTGAGCACTGACAATATGGTGTCTCAACAGCAGGACCGGCATGAATGACGCATGGGAAGTAGGTGCAAGTCACTTCTTCATCGGTAGATACTGGCACATTAGTAGTATCGCTAGTGGCTCTGGTTTTGGTGATCAACGTGCTGGGGACTGTTGTGACTGAATATGTATTGGATGTTGTTGTGAAAGTGGCAGTTGCTTCTGTATTCGAAGTCAAACTGTTAGAGTGCGCAGTCGTAGAATCTTCGGAGGTGACGGTAAAAACTTCTTCTGTATCGGTCAGACTAGTCGTAGTTAACTCGTCTACCGTTTTAGAACCAGAGACAGTGGCTGTCCCAGTATCATTCCAACCATCGTCGTCACCAAAGATTTCCGCCCACTCTGCTTCCAGAGCTGCGACTATCTCTGGGTCAACGTCCGCAGTGTAAGCGTCATTAGGAATAATTCCGACGGGGTTTGTGTTGGGAACGCCGGCTCAGATAAACTCTGGTGTCAATGTCACGGTTGCAGTGGCTTGCGTATCCGTCGCGCAACTGACGAGAGTTGGACAGTCGCCAAATTCGGTCCTGAACAGTAGTGTCAGTGCTATTTCCAGGGTTTCTGAGGGATATGTCTGTGTAAATACATGATCTGGGTTCCGTTCGAAGTCATGTATGAGACGGTCCTTGTACAGTCTGGCTGTGTTGAAGCTGTACATTCCCTTGAAGTTGTTGTCTCCTCCACAGTAGTTGTGGTGACGGCTGAGGTAGGCTCCTGCGTGGTTGAGAGTAGCGTGGATTCCATTGTAGACTTGTCGTCCTTCTCAGTTGAGGCGTCATCATCGTCGTCGTCATCACTGTCCTCATTCTTGTCCCGGGGCTCTTTCTCCGGGACAGGGTTGGCAGTTGGGGCAGGAGGTTTAGCTATGCCACCACCAACTTTACCACCATCCAGCTTCCAAAACCACCCAAAAGGAAAGATGACAATAGCGGCGCCATTGTTATCTGTAGTGGTAGTCGTACCAGTTGATGAGATGTAGTCTTTATTCTGCTCGGGAACGTACGTTGCCACTGTCCCATCCGTCCCTGTGACAATGCCATCTTCCGAGGTCACGGCTAAGGAGGCCATGCCACCCGTGGTTATCGGTTGCTGAGGAGGTTCTGAAGTTACCTCACTGGCTAAAGACTTGGGGTTGGACTTGGTAACTCCATCTGGTTTCTCGACAGTGGTCGAGGGCTGGGAGGCGTCTGGCGAGTATGTCAGAGTCTTTAGACTTTCCGACCCAGTAGCATAAGATTCTGTTGCTGATTGGGAAATTTCATAGGTCTTAGAAGTTTCATCGGATAAGGTCACGGCTTTAGAAGGTGGGCCTGTAGTCTCCAGATCACCCTCAGGCCGGACTGTAGCAGGTGTTGATTCATATGTGCCAGTGGTTTCTTCTGACAATGTCGCGAATGATGTAGTAGTGAAATCTTGGGAATATTGTGAGGTTTCGCTTGAGAAGATCTCCGTCTCGATAGCAGTACTGGTTTTCTTAGATTCGGCTTCACCGCTTAAGGTACCAGAGGTATCTGGCATAGTTACTGATGTTGGACGAAGTGATATATCTGTAGTGCTTGGCTCGGTGGCCCTACCGCTACCCTCGTCAAAGGGGGTGTCAGGATCAGGTGTTGTGCCAGTGGATGGCTCAGTGGCAGCTGGGCTTTCTATAGTCGACTGATATGTAGTTCCAAGAAAAGATTGAGTGACTGACGGAGTGACGGGAAGTAACCCCGTCCAGTCGACTTCGATAGGAGTGATAGAAGTACTTTCGCCTTCGGACAATGAAACAGAGATGCTCCCAGTTGGATGACTGGGAGCATCAGAGGCTCCGTCACCAGTGTTGTTATCTGTGCCGATGTCAGTACGTACTGACGCCAGAACTCTCTCGAGAGTTCAGCATAGCGGCTTCGGATGACTGACGAGTTGAAGTTGGGAGAACGACTCGAATGGAAGTGTCAACAGAACTGCCATTGCCGGGTAGAATAGCGCTGGGCAGATATGTAGCAGCCGGTGACACCTCAACGGCTTGAGGATACCTCTTGAGCAGGTGAGTGTCACCAAGAAGATTGGCCTGACAGATTTCTGTCAAGAGACTGAAAGAGATTGCGCCTACGTTCCAGAACGATGGCATGTTGAGAAAATGAGTCACAGTGAGACAACAGGAGGACTTTGAACAAGTGGTGTTAAGTCAGTGATTAAGGACAGTAAGAGGCTTATTGAGGTAAAAGAATGAATGAGTAGAATCCGAGAGGCCAAAAGTTGCGGACTTGGGGATCGTGGGATACCAGATAACTCAGCACCAAGCTAACAAGGCGACATGACTCGAAAGACAAGCCAACAACGATATGACCAACACGCCAATGCTAACCCAATCTACTCGAGAAATCTGTGAGTTTCGTGCTGAAATTACGTGGAGCGTAACGCGCAATGTAACCCAAAGCTGTTGACCAATGCTAATGAGGATTTGCGATGTATTAGTGGACCGTTGTTGGTTCCAACAGCTTTGCCAGTCCTTTTGATATCAGCCCTCCAGGCAGTCGACCGTGCGAAATATTTGAAACCAAAGAACATGCGCACTATAATTAACCCAGCGGGAATGTTAGCGCTTTGTTCTGGCCCCTGCATAAATCATCAGGTCATAATGCGACGTCTACAGGGTTGTTGACCAACAACCAACAACCAACAGACTCTACGATCAGCATTGTAGAGTTCCCATGGCTTGCACTTCTGGCACAAGATCAGTAGATATGTCTTCTTATACCACGAAGCTTCTAAGTTCTAGCTTTTACTCTTCATTTCCAACTCCTTTTGTCGCAACTCACCTTCGTTTATAGAGAGCTTCCAAGAGCAGTTATTTCTGAGTTTCTGTTCAATTGATCACTTCATTGTCTGTTTTCTACTGTATTCTCTCCATTACTGGTATGAACTCCCTCTCACTGTTCAGCGCCATGACAATCTTTGGCCACCTTTCGTTCTTGCTCTGGCTGCTCGCTGGACCCATTTGCGCTGCCGAAGCGACTCGAACTACTTCGGTAGGGGATTCCATCGCCACGAGCACTAGTCTTCTCAAGATCTGGAATGTGGACAAAAGTTGCGATGAAGAGCTTGAATACATGGAGGATTCCATGAGCATTGCCCTCGATATTGTCACCGCCACTCACTCTGCTCTCAAATTCATGAACGAACAGGTACCGGATAAAGATAAAGACGAGATTCGGTACCAGCGATGGTCAACCATCTACAAATCCATTCAAGTCTTTCTTGGCTTTAAAACTAATAAGCAACCTAGCTATCTTAATGAGCTTATAGGCAAGCCTCGAGGACACTTGCATGGCACGACATTTATAACTAACAAGTTTCAAGATCTCTTTGATAAAATGAAAAGAGTCATTTCCAGTCAAGAAAACGATCCTCCGAAAGGATATGTCAAGAAGCTAAGCAAGCTGCCGGATGCTAAGCCTATGATGATGTGTCGAGATGAAGTCGGTGAGGATAAATGGAAGTGGTATAATGTTGATGATATACTTCCTGGCCAACAAGTGTCAATATCGAATATGCCTGGCTTTAATAAGTATGCCTTTGATAATTACGGCGCGTGGGTTTATGGTCCGCGGTTCACTTGGAAGGCCATAGAGAAGGAGGAGCCGATCCTCTGCGACCCAAGCATTCTGGCCGCTGTCGCGTGGGACAAGGACCTAATCGTGATTTGTCAGCAGCTCTTTACAACTGAGACTAAAGCCAGGAAATCTCTGAGGGAGTTCAGAGAGTCTGGTATTGTCGCGGGAGAAAGGTTGAGCGAATATGAAACGCATCTTTCAAAAGTCATGGTTCACGAACTTATTCACTGGTTCGGTGGTATCACTGGAAACGGTAATCCCGGTAGGATCATATATATCACTGCCTTGTTCAGGAAAGATTAACTGACACGAAGTACCTAGTAATAGATGACCAAACGGCTTTGGATGATGAAGGTAAGCCGCTCTATAATATTGGAACGAAGATACGTGGTAAACATCCGGAGCCGTCACGAGAAGAGGCCAAGGCAAGGGGCTGGAAGCGTGTCGAGGCATGTAAGTTGTTCGAAGCATGATTTTGATCTAAGTCATCGAACTGACATGAGTCAACGCTGTTTTTAGATGGCATTAAACATATTTGCAATCTGGCATAAATCAGTCACCAACGACCAACACTTCTATAATAATGGCAACCCCAAATCTGTCCATAAGATTTTCCAACCCTTCTCTCTCATCATCTCACAGACATACCAAGTCGCTCTACAATGGATTATGAACCGCGACCGCCAAAAAGGCAAAGGATGGAGAAGTGGTGGAATGAGCTTTGCGAAGCCCGAGCCAAACAGCTTCCATTTCTACCTAATCCTCGACCCCGCGCTTTAACGCCGAGCCTGACTCCAGGCGATCATGGTATCTCCAATTCAGCGCCTAGAGCACTGTACCAGCAGTCCTGCTTCTGGTTCAAGGTTCCACCCAATATCCGAAGAGATATTCTGCGACTTGCCTTTGGAGATACACGTCTTCACATTTACCTGGATTATCGCAATCCCAATGTCCCTCCAGATCCAGGCTCCAAATATCACTGTAGATTAGTTACAGAGCCTGAGAGCTGGGGCAACAAGCACTTTCCAGTAACCGATCCAAGCCAGGCAGAGGGATGGCAGTGGCGGGGCTCTAGATGCCATCGTTACCCCCCCAACATGGCAAAGGACCCAGGCCCAATGACTCACTGTGGTTTAGAAGGCCCATGGGATGACTACTGTCGTAATGGTGGTGTTTCGGATATCTGTGAAGCCTGGAGGGAGGAAGAAGGCTCTTCGGCGTGCAGTATCGGGGTCATGGGTTGGCTCTTATCATGTAGGCAGAAGTAAGCGGCACTCTCATTTGTTCTCAAACTTATTATTTGTTATACCGCTGACAGACAACCGCAGCTACATGGAGACGATTGAAGTCTTGTACTCCACCAACACGCTGATACTGGGTGAAGTATGCATGGTCGAACATCTTCCCTTCCTTATCCCCCCTCAGCGATTTGAGATGATGACTTCTCTGGAAATCACCTGGTCGCTGAAAACGCACTACACCGCCAATCAGGACTACGACGATATGGATGAGAGTCACCTGAGACTTGTATTTGATCTTCTATCACCTTCGAAATTCCCTGCGCTCCGTCGACTTTACATATGGTTCGCCAAAGACCGGCCCTGTTGGCTTAGTGTCAATGGTATTGAGACGTATCAGAAAACCATGTTGGAGCAATTGGACCTTTTTGTAAAGGAAAGAACCAATCTACAAGAATGTGGATTTGCTCTTCCTCAATGCTTCTTCGAAAGGATAGACGCTGCTGCTAGAGGTATTACTCTAGATGAAGTGGAAGAATGGGGACTGCTCCCTGGAGGTCCTCCTCATCGACAAGTCTGGCGAGATGTTAATTGGGATATGACTGTTTTACAGTTGCCATACGTAGACAGCTATCCAAATGCCCCTTATCACATGCCCGTGAGGGACGTCCAGGCTGCAGGATATTGGATTCTTGAATCATCTTACGACGATCTGCCTACTTATCGCAAGACTAGCCCTCCTCCTCCATGTTTCTATCCCGCTATCAGTTCATCATACAACCATGGACCCTTACACCGTGATCGATTACGAGACAATTCTCGGTCACCACGGTACAGTCCTATGTCTCCCGGATTTAGTCCCACATCACCGACCGGCTCCGATCAACCTGGCGTCTCTGAGATAGAACATACATAGAAGTCAACAACAGACTATTTGCAATTCAATGGGCTTATCTACCTGCTCAAATCATCTTTTGCGTAGACATATTCACGATTTTGGCAACAGCCCCTTCATCCTGAGTATTAATAATTCTTAATCTTCTTCTAGAAGGTAAAAGTAATGACGATTTCTTGTTGGAATGAGGATGGTTCTGCGTCGTGAACAAACCGACTTTTTAAGCATCCTCTTGTGTTCCAGAGCTGCTAGCACTGCAAGAGATATCCTTATAGACAAGTTCCCATATCTCGGGTTCAACTCCCATGTACTTGTCAAAGAATTTCTTGATATGATTCGTCCCCCCACACGATTTGCAGGTATCTTGGCTTGGCTCCGCATGGTCGTGGCGAAATTCGCATCTTCCTGTCCAATACCTTTGCTCAAAAATACAGATCTCGCACTGGTAATTTGTCAGAGTACCACCTTCGAGATGGGTTGAGGGCATGACATGCATTTTCCTGCCCGCAGCTTTTCCGTTAGAGTTCGTGAATAACACCAGGCGCACCTTTTTTGATTGTCTTGCGTTTCCCTCATTTTGCATTGTTCGCAGCCACCTTCCAGTACAACAACTTGCTTTTGCTCAACGTTAAGAAGATCCATCCGCCGAAGGGTCTTGCCGGTGAGTTCGCAGAAACGGCAGAAGAATGCTGCGCCGAAGGTTTAGGCTTTGCTGGCTTCGTTAGTGCCCTTGAAGGGTCGACTTTGACTTCGTGATTAACGGGCTCGAGTGAAATATCGCGAGGAGTCTTGGCTTGCTTCTGCCAGCAGGCTTGGCATCTCAAACTGAACCACGAGTCCATCTTAGTCCCACAGCCAATACAATGTATACCGCTTTCACAATAGATCAGTTCCTGTGCCTTTTCATGTTTTCGGCATGAGTTGATAGAGTTGGATGCTGAGAATTGCTAAAGCTCTGCTGTAGTCGATGGGTCATGTCAGAATGTTTGCGGTTTGTACCAAAATCGCTGCAGTAAGCTGGGAGTTTTATATGTCATAAAGGACGTCCGCCTTTCTGAACTGTTGACCTCAGTTAACCTCAAGTCAGCAATCAGAGCCGAAGAGAAATCTCCATGAACTGTCATTGACTTGCTGAGGAACTTTGTCGTAGATTGATTGACATTCAATGCAGCGCCAGCCTGGAACACAAACCTATTTACTATTCAGATTCTTTACCTCTGGACTGTGACTTGATATTGCAAGCTTTAATTCACTCTGAAATCCCCCGTGGATCAGATCTCTTTAGGTAACGTGCCTTATTAAAAGCCGTGAATAATAGCACTCAGTGATTCTTTTTGGGATCCGTGTATCAGGACTGTCAAGTCATTCACCACCACTCTGTAGACTCGGGTATGAGAGTAGACCTGGATTGGCGGCCATGCTCAAGGTCTTGGGAGCTCTATGATCAAATGTGTATTTCTATTGACCCTCTATTCAGAAGACGGTCGCCCCTCCGTCTACGACAATATCCGTCCCGTTCATATAAGTTCCTGCTGAGCTTGCCAACAACACCACGGCACCTGTCAACTCGCAAGGAGCGCCCATACGGCCACTGGGGTTTCGTTCAGCCCAAATCTTACGATGCCCAGATATTCCGTCGCCCTCGTTCAAGATGGTGTCCATATATCCCGGACTGATAGTGTTGGTGCGAATGCCATAGCGAGCCCACTCCGCAGCCAGACAGTTCTTGAGCGTCAGTAAGGCTGCCTTGCTGACATTATAAGCCGCTTGGGGTTGGGGATAGTTAACACGGTGTGCTGAGATGGAAGCCGTGAAGGTGATTGATCCTCCAGTGCCCTGCTTGACCATCTGACGGGCTGCAGCTTGTGCACAGATGAACGACCCAGTCGTGTTGATATCAATAATCTTGCGCCATTGAGATACAGGCATTTCCAACGTCTCGACACATCCAACGACACCGACAAAGCAGACGAGACCATCGACTGAGCCGAGAGTTGCCACTGTCTCCTCAACGGCGTCTTGTACCGCCTTTTCATCAGTAACGTCGACCGTCGTTGTCGTGATTCTTGCATGAGGGAAACGTGCTTGAAGAGATGCGAGTTCCTCTTTGGCTTGTGATGGATTGACATCGAGGATTGCAAGACCTTCAAGTCCATGTTCCAAGAGAGCGTTGCATGAAGCAAGCCCAAGGGTACCTGTACCCCCAGTAACGATGAAGTTGCCGCGCACAGAAAATCGCTTTTTGGCTCCAGTGGCTGGATCAGTCGCGGTTTTGCTACTTGGTGGTGCAGTCAAAGACGATGCTGAGCCGACGCTGAGGATCATGGAGGGAACTGCTCTCGCAGTAAGCGCGTCCCTATCAGGAAGCTCTGTAACACCGGGAGCCATTTTGAGTATTTGTATAAATTGGAGAATCGTGGAAAGATTATGGAATGAGTGCAGCTGATCTTATTCTGTAAGATTACCACGAAATTCACCTTTATAACCTGGAGCAAATGCCCGACGTCCGATGCTTCATCGGAGTACTGTCACCCGAGACGCTACAAACGCTGGGCATACAACGGTGGAGACGAGGTCCAAAAACAACCACAAGTTCGGCTCTTGTTCTATTGCATATTCTGCAATATTCCAACTTCTCTACCGTCTCATTTCTCCGTCTTTTTCCTGCCCATGACCGAAATGGATGATATCTACGCACAACTTGAGCGACGCGCCCTGAGCCTTCTGCAGCAATTACACCAACAATCTTCAGATGCCAGGGCCATTATTATTCTGGCTGGCCCTCCAGGATCCGGATAGTCAACCATCGCTTCCCAAGTCGTACAGAGAATCAATGCACGCCATCGAACACCGATCGCAAAAGTTCTTCCAATGGATGGATATCATTACTCGCGCTCGCACCTCGACAGTCTTACAAACCATGTCGAAGCTCATGCACGAAGGGGCGCACATTGGACATTTGACGGTCAAGCGGTTCTTGACATGGTCAAGCAATTACACGCTTCGCGAGAGAGCCCATTCACTACGATGTACATGCCGAGCTTCGATCATGAGATAAAAGACCCCGTTCCTGATGCCATTGAGATAAGTCCGGATGTCAAGATTGTTTTGGTGGAGGGTAGTTGGCTCTTATACAATGAGCACCCTTGGAACCAGGTTGTCAATTATGCAGATGATACTTGGTTCGTTGATGTCGACCCTCAATTGGCATTACAAAGGGTTGCGAAAAGGCATGTTGCATGCGATATTGAGAGGACACTCGAGGCGGCGATGGATAGAGCAAGGAACAATGATATGAAGAATGGAGAGGATATACAGCGTTGTCTGATTCATCCGAAAATCATCATCAAAAGCGTTGAAGACGCGTGAGGTACTCTAGTTGCATCGAGTTAATGAAACCGCAGTTTGGGTTCAATACGATCATGAGGCTAATTGGTCAACTTCGAGCTTCTGATCACCCCCATATTTGTCGGTCTCCATGCCTCCGAAGGTGGTTACTCCGCACTTGGTGGCTGTTGCAAGTGTCGGCCAACAGTGCTCCGATGGACGAATGACGCTAGTTTCGAACCTTGCCCTCATGATATCTCTCCATTCTCTTCGTAACAACGCGTGCATATGCGAAACTAAAGATGGGTCGTCCTCCGATGCACGCTTCTTCGAGCCAACTTCGAGCTTGTCTCAATTGCCAGAAGCGCAAAAGCCGATGCCAACCTAGCGTGAATGGCCCTGGGCCTTGTTCCTACTGCGCCCGCGCGGGCAAGGACTGCAGCTTCGTGAACCCACCTCATCGAACACGGCTTACGCGGAAGAATCTCGATGCAATCGAGCTGCGCTGTAACAAGCTTGAGGCTCTAATTCGGTCGCTGCATCCTGGTATGGACATTGATGTTGCTCTTGCTAACCTGGAGTCTGGTCAAGAGGTCATCAAACGAACTGGGCCACATTCGGACGATGACTCTCCCGAGCATGAGGAGCCAGTACATGAGTATGAGTGGAGTGAGCCATCATTACCACCAGACTTCGACAGTCAAAACGATGAAGCCGCGGCTATGGATGGGATGGCTACGCTGAACAGCCTTGATGCTGGATACTTAGGTATGTCGCCCATCATTCACCTCACCATCTCATCAAATGGTTCAGAGTCTAACTCCTGCCAGGCAGTAGTTCGGGCGCAAACCTACTACAAGAAATCGCATCGATGCTTCCAGAACTTGCGGCGTCAAATTCTCCTGCCACAAGTCATGGAAAGTCTCCCAGCCAAACGCATAAGTCAAAACCGTCCCTGGATCCGCCAGATCTAGCAAACGAATCATTAACAAACTATTTCATCGATGCCTACTTCTTATTCTACAATGTCTCATATCCAATTCTTCACGAACGATCATTCCGCCAGAAACTTGCCGCCCGGGGCATGCGACGTGGCAAGTCATCGTGGAACATCATATACTACCTTGTGTTAGCTATCGGACACTGGATATCAACGTCAGATAAGCATCACGCAGGGTCGCGATTCTATACGGCTGCGAGGAACTCGTTGTCGATCCATATGCTAGAATCTGGGACGCTTGAAACCTTGCAAGCGCTTCTTCTAATGAGCAATTATTTGCAGAAGATGGACAAGCCAAACACAGGCTATCAGTTCACAGGTATCGCGTACAAGATGGCACTTGGACTTGGAATGCATCGAGAATCGCCGAAATTGCAAGACAACGTTGGACTTGAAAGGCGGAGGCAGTTGTTTTGGGTCCTTTACTGCTTCGATAGCGGGTTCAATATCACAACCGGGAGGCCGCCATACGCGCAGGAAGGTATCATTGATACTGCACTACCAAGAAATATTGACGACAAGGTAATTGTGCTTTATTCATTTTTCCCGTAAAGCGACGTTGATCGTAACAATAGCAGGATCTCGAACCTACCATGCCAGTCCCTCCTAGAGTCAACACACCAACGACGGTATCTGCCATTATCGCACAAGCGGAGCTTGCGAAACACGCGAATTCGCTATACCTGGAGTATCTTACCGCGAAGACATCCAACACTAAGGTCGAGTACCAAGTCGCCGAGACTATAGAACGAACCCTCGCCGAATGGCGGCAGGGGCTGCCACATTACTTCACTTCTTCAGACGTCCCAGTATGGTTCTCTGGTCCACGGGCTGTTGTTTTGTGGAAAGAACAGAATCTGCGCATTCTTCTTTGGCGCGGAAGTAAACGCAACCATCCATATCTGCCGAGTAAGACCGATGCGGAGACACGCTGTCTTGATGCTGCCATGCAAAGCATAAGCGATATAACAGCTTTCTGCAGCGCAAATGAAGGTATCTTGCATCTCGGTATTGTCTGGTATGCCACATATTTCCTGTTTCAAGCCGCTCTTGTCCTTGAAGCGAGCTATCTAGATCGTGAGGCCCAGGACAAGCTAGATCACGAGGCGGCCGATTGGCGCTTGATGGTTCACAAAGCGCAAAGTTGTCTAGTAATTTTCTCAGCAAGAAGTAGATCAGCCAAGCGGTGCTTGGAGGTTTTGGAACTCATCAACAGGAGGGCAGAAACAGCAGCAAATACTCGTCGAACTGTTCTCACAGTGCCTGAACTTGTTGAAGAAGTACCAGCCACGCTCCAGCCCTCAGTGGGTGACGCGGAAGCATCGCTTCCACCGGCTGATCTACAGGCTTTCGGTGACGGAGATCTCTCTATAGGGACGTGGACACTGAACGACGATGGATCAGATCCTACGATGAGGATGATCCTGGATAATACCCCATGGGGCTACCTTGATAATGCACCCATGGATACTTTGTTCAACGATTGGCTCCCCCAAGATACTTTTGAAGAATGATAGTCTGGGAAATCCCTGAATCTTGGCATTTCTGATTCCTAAGGGAGTACATAACCACCATCAATGATGATGTCTGATCCAGTGTTATAGGTAGAAGCATCGCTGGCCAAATACAGATACAAGCCCTTGATTTCCTTCACATGTCCTTGTCTGCCGAGGACCGACATGCGATAGGCTTCGTTGACTGCCAGTGGACCAGCTCCCATCTTGGTATCGAAGAACCCTGGCGAGACGATGTTGACGCGGGCAAATTCTCTCCACTCGCGGGCTAATGACTTGCCAAAATGCGTCACAAATGCTTTGGTGCCATTGTAAATAGGCTGGTCCACAGGAACATTGACGATGTGTGCGCTCATGCTAGAGGTGATGATGAGAACACCGCTACCTTGGCGCTTGAAGACTTCGCCGACGTATTTGGAGCAGTAAACAACGCCGTTGACTGAGAAGGGTTAGATGGGTATTCGGTGGGGGATAAGAGAATAACTTGACATACCATTCACGGACATTTGCTTGTCGAATTCGGGGAGAGTCTGTTCTAGGATCGGCTTGCTGATAGCCATTCCAGCATTGGCGACGAAAACATCTATTCTGCCAAAATCTTCTACGACCTGCTTTACCGTCCTTTGTACAGACTCAGCGTCAGATACTATCATCATGTCAAATTCAAATTTCCATGCTTCAACACAACGCCATGAACATACCATCAACTTTATAAGCAGCAGTCTTGACATTATGCTTAGTCCCAAGATCCTGGGCTTTTTGGATAGCTACATCGTTGCTAAAAGTTTGTTAGGCATTGAGTTAGAGTCTTGGTATGCAGTACGACTTACGAATTGTACCATAATACGACATGGGCGTTGGCCTCGGCCATTCCCTCCGCAACGGCGTAGCCAATACCGTCAGCGCCCCCAGTCACGACCACTACCTTGCCAGTCATCTTGAATTGCTCCAAGACATTGGTAGGGGTGTCGGGAAAGGGTCTAGGGAAGCCATCCCGCAGGACAGTACAGTCGGATTCGTTCATAGACATTTTAGTGGCGATCTTGCAATCTGGTGTAGAACGAGGATTGATCACATTCTCAATGACGGTGAGAATATTTATAGTGTTACTGGGGATTTACTGATCCTCATCATTGTCGGGGTTTTGTCGACCGATACAAGCACGATAGCGTAACTGACTCGCCCTCGTGCTGGCTTAAGCGGGGTCACGGCTCACAGTGACCGACGCCATTGAGAGGTCAATAAATGGGTCAGTAAATGCCGTGATTGGGTGCTTTAGTTCCGCGGGACTGGCCATTCGGTGACCATGAAGTAGCTTCTGGGATCTAGAACCGCAAGGAGGAGTTTGCTTTCCTTTCGTGATCATGTGTATTGTCAGGGAGTTAGTAGTCCGAGGCGAGAGGCGAACAGCGCGATGGGTAGTGATACTTCATCGTGTAGTTAAGTGGAATCCGGGAAATGTTTGTAGTAGCAGCAGCGTCCCCAATACAGCGGGCGTCACGACAAAAGAAGAGAAGTAGAACGTGAGAGTAGTAAACTAGGAAGCAGGCCGATTGGGCCAGTCAGTATTCATCACCAGGCTCGTCGGAGTATCCCTTTTGGCTGAAGCGTCTCACAGTTGGCCATTAGCGACTTTGTGCCAACAGAACCTACAATACCTTTAGTCGTGGTTCTAGCTCCCCAAAGATTGTGGAACTAAAGTTGGTTTTAGCCCTTGGAAACCTTTCGACTGATCCCACTAGCCCGGGACCTAATCTCGAAGAGGGCATTCCCCGCGGGGAAGATCTGGGGTCTGGAACTCCCCCGGAGTTCAGTGGACCGTGAGACTATATATGGGTGTCTTTCTGCTTCAGAAGCTACCGTAACTATTTAATCGACAAGGTCCTCTTTTACTGGACTCTTTATTCCATCAGACCAACTTCGATCTCGAAAGTGTCCCTACTACCCGGACCACGATTGCAGCAACATGACTTCCAAAGATTCAGAGAAGCCAACTGTCGTCCATGACCCAGAACCAATTGACCTCTTTACCAAAGAGTCACTTGGCATGGAAAGCCAGGTTTACGAGACCAAGTTTGCATGTAGGTTCTAAAGAGCCTGAACATTGTTATGGCCACTGACTAGCAATCTATCAGCCCTTGGACGATGGGCCGTTATCAAGACCTTTTGGAAGGCTCTCCTTTTCTGCATGATCTTGAACTGGGCAGCCTTGAACGATGGCGTAAACGTTACTCTCTGCTAAGTCTCTTTCTATCTCTGCTAACAATATAATCCCATGCAGTTCCAGCAACAGATCCCCGGTAACGTCATCCCGATGCAAACCTTCATCAACACCATGAACGATACCACCATCAACGGCAAGCCAGCCGTCAGCGCTCGAGTTGTCTCCTACTGGCAGGGTTTTGCTGAAATGTCCAAGACCCTCGGCATGTTTACTGGTGGTTACTTTGCCGATAGATTGGGTAGAAAGTAAGTCTTTGGACATGCTCAGCTCTGACAATATGCTGACTTGTCTCCAGGAAGGCTCTCTGCGGTGCGATCGTTATACTTCTTGGAGGCTCTATTGCCGAGATCACAGCTTCCGGCTGGAAGAGTTGGCTCGGAGCTGCCGTCCTGGTCCGGCTTGGTGTCGGACTTGCACAGTCGATCCTCATTACCTACGTGTCGGAGCTCACACCTTTCCAGATTCGAGGTCTGATGATTGGTGCCTATCAGCTCTGCCTTGGTATTGGACAGCTCATCAGCGCGATCGCAACACAGCTCATTACTATCCATCAGCCGACCAAATGGAGACCTCTGATTGCTACTGAGTTCATTTTTACTGGAGTATGTATCCACTGCCTAGCAATTGGGGGAGTTGCAAACTGACTATCCTCTCTAAGCTTTTGATCTTGATGGTATGGCTCGTTCCCGAGTCTCATATCTACTACGCTCGCAAGGGAGAGGATGACAAGGCCAAGAAGTCTATGCTCACACTCTACGGTAACATTGACGGGTATGATGTGGTAAGTAACGTCTCATAAACCGTTCCAGCAACCAGTATTAATACCATCCCTAACCAGGAACATGAGTACCGTGTCATTCAGCATGGTATTGAAGCTGAGCGTCAGCTACATCTTGAGTCCAAGTCTTCGTCCTTCTTTGAGATCTTCGACAAGCATAACTGGCGAAGAACATTGGCTGGATGCATGGGTATCTGCAGTCAATGGGCTGCTGGAGCACCAATTGTGTTTTCATACTCGACAGTAAGTATCTTCTACAATCTTGTATATTGTACAGAGCTGACATGTTACCAGTACTTCTTCGCTGTTGCTGGTCTGAAGGATCCCTTCCTCGTCACCATCATTACGTGATTACAGGAACCCACCGGTCTACTTCCGCTAACAGGATCAGCTTCGTTCTCCTTATTATCGCAATTGTGTCGTCCCTAATCGCCTGCGAATTCATCGGTCGCAGACCTCTTCTTGTTGGGTGAGTCTAGATCAGAAAGTAGACGAAGTGAGCCGATGCTGACCGATTATCCAGTGGATGTTTCGCCATGATGCTTTTCAACGTCGGTCTTGGAACTACTGGTTTCTTCAAGAACCCAGCTTCCGATAAGGCAGCCTTGGGGTGTCTTCTCCTCTGGGTCATTGCTTATGGCTGTTCAGCTGGACCGATTGGTTTTGTTGCAGCTGGCGAAACCTCTACCCCACGTCTGCGAGCTCAGACGACCTCATTCAATTTAGACTGCTATGGTCTTGGATTGTAAGTTACCTTTTCCGATTCATATTACCGTTAGCTAACCTGTCATCTTCAGTGTTGTCTTCCAATGGACTGTCTCCTACATGATCAGCCCGGATGCTGGCAATCTTGGTGTCAAGGCTGTGTTTGTCTGGGCTGGCTTGTTGGTACCCACGACTGTTGTTCTTTGGTTCTTCTACCCGAGGTCAGTGCTACCCAGATGGCTATCAAGCAACTTATACTAATATCGTTAGACCTATGGTCGAAGTTACTGGGAGCTCGACGAGCTGTATGCCCGAAACATCCCTGCCTGGCGATTCAAGAATACTCCAACTTTGGTTGACGAGAGTGGTGGCAAGAACCGAGCTCTTATGTCTGGTCGAAATGACCATTCAACGAACAAGAATACCATGACTTGATCGATGTAAGAACATTGGTTAAGTTAAAATGACCGGTCTTCAGTAAACTTGTCTCGGGATCGTAGCTACTAACTTGTGCCATCGGTGCTGTCTCTTGTACCAATACACGAGGTTGATAATTCTTGGCTTTCTCTGTTGCTTTCAATTTACATTTAATTGTTTTGTTCAGAACCCTTCCATCATATGCTACATGAAAACGTTCACGTGCGAGGCGAGAGTGAAGGTAATGAATGAGATTCGATTCTATTGAAGATCCTGCCGTGTTCAAACCTCAACGCTGCTTAGTGACGAATGAGAAAGCCAGCCCGTCGCCATACGTGAAGGATCTCAGACCCAGTGAGTAGTAGCTCCGTAGTTGCCGCCATCAGCAGGGCGGAGAAAGTCGCTTCGAGTGATTTTTCCATTCGCCTGCCGTCGTCCCTTGATAAGGCTAGTAGAGGTAGCCTTAAAGTCTGCACCCTGCCAAGATCCACCCTTCTCCCAGTTGTTACACTTACCCTTCACCGAAGTGAGCGTGTTCTGCTTGCTCAGGCTGCTGGATCCGGCATTGTTGGCAGCGAGGTTGTTCTCATAGGTAGCCTTGGAAGAGCGTTGGTTGAAACCTTCCTCTCGGTTCTTCCAAGCAGTGTTGTGGGTGAGAGTCATGTCGCCGGGCATGTTGTTGTCCCTGAAGCCGCGGCGATTACGGAAAGAGAAGTTGTTGCGGGCGACATGGTTGACGTTGGCTCGGTTGGCAGGTGATCCACCGCCGAGCTTGATGCCAATGCCGTCTCCTCTGTAAGGGTTGAAGTTCCAACGGTTCACACCGTTGTCAAAGATGATGTTGTCAAGGATGGTGACAGAAGATTTGAACTCGCACAGATCGATACCGTCATCAGCATTCTCGTAGCTGCGAATACCACGGATGATGTTACCAGCGCCTGAGCCTTCCTTGATAGCCATACCATCAGCATTTTGTCCATTGTTGAGTGGATCAGCATTGTTGTAGGTGTCAAAATAAACAATCTCGTTGTTCGAAATGCTGTTCTGCATGTGGAAGCCAGTCTCGTAGTTGCTGTGGGTAGTCAAGCGCTCGAAGTAGTTGTTGTGTGAATCTTTCACGTAGACACCATAGGGGCCCTTGGTGAGAGTGATGTGGATGAATCTCCAGTACTTTACCTTCTCGACATGAAAGATACCGCGATCTTTGCTAGCGAGGCTGGCGCCAAGGGCAGCCGGAGTACCAGGCATCTTGTCACCGTCAATGATGACTTCTTCATCGTTGTAGGACCTAATGGTGTAGGGCTTACTGGAGGATCCTTTCTTGGTGAAGTGGATGTTCTTAGACGGGCGCTAGGTTCCCTTTCGGAGATAGATGGTGTCTCCAGCGCTGGCAGCATTAACTGCAGCCCGGATGTCGGCAAGAGGGGAGCTGCTAGAGCCAGAACCACTGCTCGCTCCATTAGGAGCAACGAAAATGTCCTTGGCCAGGGCTGCAGGCAGCACGGCGAGTATGTACTTGAGGAGAAGCATGACAAAAGAATGTAAGAGGAGTAAGCCTATGAAAGAATGACAAAGAAAGTAATGAGAATAATACCTTGGTTCAGGCTCAAATTTGGGTTCATGGGGTTTCTTCTTTCCTTTTATAGCTTCATCTACCCATGCTTTCACACATCCTTCTGGAAGCTCGGGTTTCCAGCAATACCACTGTCATTATACACATGGCACTTGGCGCCTCGGCACTCTTGGCTGTGTGGGTTGCTGCTGAAGACTACGGCTAAGAGCTCAAGCCAAAGCCAAGACGCAGTAAGCTTAAATTTCCACAAATGACGGAGAATTTCATCTAGAATCTCTGGTCACTTTTTTCTGCCCCAAGCCATGCCTCATCCTCTACAATCGGACGTAATGCCCGTAATGGTTGTTGCGGAGCCTACTGTCCCGAGTTTTGATTGAAGCCAAGATATCCAAGAAACGATCGGGCCGTGTCAGTCTGTCAAGACTCTTGGCGAGTTTGAAACTACGAGAGAAAAGCTTGGCAGCTCTTGCGTGCGACATTGACCGATGATACAAACGCCGCTCTAATCTCAAGGTAGGCCGTGATAGAGTTGTCCATTATTACAGGTTGATTATCTCGAGATACAAAGACTATCTGTAGTAAGGTTAGTGTTACGATTTGTGCCCGTA